>VXAY01006543.1:877104-960484 GCA_013399855.1 Oxyruncus cristatus
TTTTTTTTTTTTTTTTTTTTTAACCTTCACCACAGGTGTTCCCGGGCTGTGATTCAGTATTTTGCCATGCTTAGCCAGCTTCTCTCCCCCACTTTGGGCACAAGTTGCTTGTTCAGGTACCTCATGAAGAGCTCCTGTACCAGGGATGTTCTTCTCAGGGATATAAATACTTCCCACTAACTTGAAATATGCACCTGATGCCTCAGCTGTTTGACCTTTGGGACATTTAATTGTGATTTGGTCACGAGTTTTGGAGAATTTTAGAGAAGCAGCTGGTCAAAGTTGGTTATAGTGACAGCAATGAGGCCTGCAGATATTTGAGCCTTTATAGCTTTATTAAGGTTAAATTTAAAATATTTTGAGGGTTTGTTCCCTGCCCCACCTGTATAAATCTGCAGTGGCCCTATTGCAGGTTTAAATTGCTTTAACTAGGCAGGACTTGGTTGTGCAGCTGGCCCCATACTGGATATTAGTAATCCTCCTGGTACAGAGATGATTGACCTGCCCTGGTAATCGGCCTGTTTTACCCGGTCTAAATCCAATCCCCTATTTTTGGAGAGGTTCCTCCTGGATAAATGTGTTTTCTGGTATTTTATTAGGTGAAAAGTGCTGACTGCATAAAAAAAAAATCTCGTTCAGAGGTTGATGATCATCTCTTTTACTCTCCACACTACTTTCCTTCTGAATACATTTAATTATATGATGCTGTATTCATTGCCTTGCTGACACTAAAGGGCTCTGCAGTTAAGCCTAAATACTAAACCAGGCAGATATTCAAGAGCTGTAAAGTCAGTCTAGATGTTTTTGCCAGCAAGAGTCCTGCACTGATTTACAGGAAGCAAGAGGGAGGGTGAGATCTCTTGCCTGTTTTCTTTATTGAATTCTCTTTCTTTCTTTTAATGCCCACATTTAGATGACTTGAACAGTAGGAATGGATTTTTTTAATTGCAGATAACTGACTGGTATTGGGCATATTTTTAGTGCAAACTAGAAAACTGTTCCCTGGTGGTGAGGGGGATTATGGTGCTCGCTGGGAGAAATCCGGCTCAGGTTTGCTGACTTTCAGTATACAAAATCCAATTTTTTTAATGAAGGTTTTATTTGTGTTTGTTTTCACTTGATTTCATGGAAGGGGAAAAAAACCCTCCCAAAGCTTAAATTTGCTGCCTTTATTCATCAGTTCTATTGTGCCAGAGCACTGTTCCTTTTGGCTTTATGGAGCGTGCTGGAGTACAGATGCTGGAGGGCAGGAGAGGGGTGAGATTCTGTGCACCCTCCACTCCAGAAGGTGAATTCCCATGGATTCCCAGTGGGAGAACATGGTCCTGGCTCTTCTGTGGCCTTCCTGGAGGAGTAACATGTGTTACACCAGTAACAGGCCACAAATGAATTTTCCATTTTGTTTGTTTGAGCGTGTATTGCTGGATACTTTTGATCAAACACTGAATTTAAGGATTAGTAGTGGTACAAATTTTTTGAAACTTGGTATATACTTTGAAATTTCCTGTATGAATTAGCACATTAGCACAAATTCGGAGGTGAAATAAGATCCTGACATCCATTTTAAAGGCTTGTAAGGTTGTAGGAAGCAAAGAGAGAAGTTCTGCTCATTCCCGAAGGTATCCATACTTGGTCCCCCGGGCATGTCCACGTTTTTTCAGTGTGCCCAGAGCACGTGGTGCAGCTTTGCAGATGGCTCTTGGAGAGGTTTGTGATTTCATGAAAGACTTTGGCATTCAGGCTGCCAATGGTTGTATCTTTGGATGAGACACAAGCTGTAAAGTCACTTTTGAAGTATAAGAAAACTCCTTCCCGCCCTTTCCACCTTACCACATCTTTCCCATGAAAAGGACAAAGGGAAAAGGAGTCTGAATAAGGTAATTTTAGATGTCTATCAAACTCCAGCACAGCTCCATCACGTTACAAGGTGGGGAATGGAGCATTTGTCAGTGCTCAGTGACAGTGATCACACACAGAGCACACAGAACAGCCACGGGAACCTTCTCCAACCTTTTACTGCTTTTTATCATTAGCACCAATAATGACCTCTGCAGGGAGTAATTAGTAACACCCAGAGGGGAAAGGAATTCCGCCAGAGGACATCGTTACGTCTGGGAAACTGAAGATGCTGTGTAGTAAGGTCATGAGTAAATGGTTTGAGTCCAGGGTGGAGGACAAGCCCGGTGCAAAGTTTCCTGCTGCTTCTGAAGCGCTGATGAGGAGCACAGTCATTTCCACTGAACCCCATTAAGGAAATTAGTTTGTTCTGGCAGTTTGTGTTGCTGGATACCATATGTTTACCTTGAGGGAATGTTTGTGGAGAGCCACTCTGGGTTAATTGTAAATGCCGCAATTACATCAGTAAATATGCAGAAGGGTGTCTGTGATCTGCATCGGTGCACAGACACCGGGCCCCGGCACGCCGGCGTCCCACGGAACGTGTGTACATAGGAATATGTGCTCTTGGGTACTAAATCCATCCTGATCAGCTTATCTGGACTCACAGGCATCGGGTACAAACAGCCCCAGCGCTTGGTGCCTCTGCTCAGTGTATCGTTACGCACAGACGGCACTGCACCGTGCCCTGCTTTCCATTCAGTGGCTGGTGACAGGGGCTGCACCTCTAATTCACCTGCACAGGCAGGCAGGGAGGGGGAGGGAGGGAATCACGCACCGCTAAAAATCTCCAGTTAGCTGCAGTCCCATTTCAGGTTACCAAAGGTTCCATTATTTTGCCTTTCAGTGCCGCCAGGGCCCCCCCCCCCAATAATCTGCAGGGGTGGAGGATTTTCAGCACCTTGACGGATTAAACCTCAAGAGCAAACCTGTCACACAGGTCTTTGTCATGCAAACTTGAGGCCAAGTTCAATAACATCCTGTTACTCTTCTGCAATGCGGAAGCCTGGAAAAATTGATTTTCTGTTTTGCCACTGAGTTCAGTGGAACCAGGCTTTAGCCCTCCGAGGGAATTGTATTCCTGTAGATTGGAGCTGCTTCTGAAATCCTTAATTTCACATCCTTAAATAGTCAGGCTTCGAGATAGATGGACCAGATACGGGTGCAGACTTTGCTGGGTGTCGTTGACCATTGCTGGGTTATTAACTCCCCTTATGGTCTGCAATGCTTCCCCCCCCCCTTTGAAAATGCATTTCATGGATTGAAAGGCCTGATCCAAAATGTACAGGAATAAATACAAGTCTGGGTATTGATCACCAGGAAAGGATTTTAGAGGAAGTTGGTGATTGTTTACAGCAGGAATGTACTTTAAACAGAAACAAGAAATGTAACCTGTTCGGGCAACATTAATCCAGGGAAAACACTCTCTAGAGCGGCCAGAGCTTGTTAACACAGCAAACACCTAAGGCAGCACTGTGTCTTTAAGCTCTACTAATATTGAACAATAATAATTTTGGTGGAAGGAAATCTTCCCCTCTCCCTGAACAGAAACAAGGCATATTATTGACTGCCATCGGCAAAGATGAATGCGCTGGCCCTTGGAGTCTATTAATATTTGATGCTGATGGATGGGAGCTGGCAGCTGAGTTATTAATGGAGTTTGGTTCCTTGGACCTCACCCTCAATCCATAGGGGAGAATTAACCATAACACAAGGACTGGATGCCCAAACCTCCTGGGGTGCTGGGAAGGGCTGTGAGTAACAGCAACAGGGAGTGTTTCTGAAGTACTCACAGGCATGGAAGGTCAGAGGTGGGGCTGCTTACATCCCTGCCACCATTCATTCTGATTTACACGGGACTTTTCGGCCACCTTTAGGGTCACAGCACTGAGGTGCTCCCATCAGGTCTGGATTTCAAACAGAAAGAGGCTCACTGAGCAGCTGTGGAGTTGTGGGACACCTCATCCTTGGTGGCACCTTCCACACTGGGAGGTGTGTGATGCAGAGCAGGGGGCAGGGATGAGCTGCTCCACACACTGCAGGGCAACTCCCAGAGCTGGCCCTGACCCCACATCCTGTTTTTTTCCATCATTTGTGTTAGATTTGACCCCAAAAATTAGAAATAATACATTGAGTAGTTGTTAGGGGTATGTTTTGATAGACTGGGCCTTCTAAGTGAAGATAATGAAGAAAATGAAGCACTTTGGAAAGTTTTTGATGTCCATATGGGTCATTCTGACTTGGATAACAGAGATGTAAAATATCAAGTTATTTATAGCTCAGTTTCTTAATACAACTGTAACATTTTCAGGGATGTATGTTTGACTGAATTAGCTACCCCTTCCTGGCAGGGATACCACATCCAGGCATTCACTGTCCTCGTTAACCTCCCGATCTTAATAGAAAAAAAGAGAATAATCAACATAAGGAGCACAGCTGTTGATTAATTTTACTAAATAGGATAGAAATATAAAGTGCCATATTGCAAGAGTGAAGATTCAATAGAGAACATTTGAAATCAGTTTATTAGAATACATAACTCATTAACAGCTGGATAGACTTGCACTGCAGCATTATCCACTTGGGCAGGTGGTGAGAGGGAGGGAGAATTTACATATCTTTAACAGTACCTGAATGCATTTAATTTCAGAGGTCATTCTCCCAAATCAAGTTCAAAATGTTAATAACAGGGTGTGCATTTATAATTAATAAAATCTTGGAGCCAGTGCTATAGTTCAAGTGCATTTTTCTCTTATGTAATTAAGAAGTTAAGTGTATTTGGCAGTTGTCACTCAGAGAGCTCTGAAGGTCTCGCTTGTCAAACCTGGGGATAGAAATCTCATTAAGCCAGGTATTTTTTTGCAGTTTAGGTTTGTTTGCAAAGCAAGTGTGTAGGTGGTGGGCAGCCAGAATGCCCAGCCTCTTTTAGTCCATAAAATAAAGCACATTAAAGTAAATGCCAAAACTCAAAGCCGTGGTGAATAAAGATGGAACAGCCTGATGTTCAGCTTGTAAGAATCACAGAATCATCTTTAGAGCTGGAGAAGACCTCTAAGGCCACCAAGTCCAACTATCAGCCCAGCACCACCACTGTGTTTACTGCCAAACCATGTCCTCAAGTGCCACATCCACATGTTTTTTGAAGACTTCAGTGATGGTGACTCCACCACTGCCCTGGGCAGCCTGTTCCACCACCTTCTGTGAAGAAATTGTTCCTAATATCTAATCTAAACCTCCCCTGGTGCAACTTGAGGCCACTTCCTCACCTTACTGTCCTGTCACTCGTTACCTGTGAGAGGAGACTGACACTCACCTCACTACAAGCTCCTTTCAGGGAATTGTGTCCCTTTGCTTTGGGATGCCCAAAGGGTGTTTGACTGTGAAAACCAGGGAATCCACCCCAGTTGGGCCCTTTGTCAGGAAGAACTGACCCCCAACACGAGCTGCTCTGCAGTCACAGAACATCAGCTGAGGAACCTAAAATCCAACTGCTGCCTCCACCCCTGGCCCAGATGGTGTTTTAGAAGCATCTGGATGTGGCACCTGGGGACATGGCTTAGGGGTGACTGATGGTTGGACTCGGTGATCTCTTCCAGCCTTGGTGAGTTGGTGAGTCTGTGCGTCGTTAATCTGCTTCCCAAGGGGATATTTTAGCTCTGCATCACTCTGCTCCACTTTCCTTTTCAAAGGAATTTTCTTTTCCTTCTGGATCACTAGTTCAAATCCAGATAAGGTCAGTTGTCATAGAAATTACTGGCGGTACCAGCAGTCCTGTGTCGTACGTGGAATGAGTCGGGAGTTTCATTCACACACGGTCCGGGTCCCTAAGTGGCACTAATTGGCTGTCTAATTGTCACACACAGGAGAAAGGCAGAGGATTGATTAGGCGTGGAGGCTGAGTGCCCCTGTGCCTGCCCGGCTTCCTGGAGCTCATTCCATAGGCATGCTGGCAGGGTAATGAGGGGCAGCGTGCTTCAGATTTGCTGGCTGTCAAGGCAGCATCTTTTCCTGCCAGGCCTTTTCAGGGGAACTTGTTTTACTCCACCAAGGTCAAAGATAGCATCTTTTACAAACACTGCCTTCGCTCAAAAGTCAGGGGCTTGCAGGAGTTGCTTGTGAGCAGCACATATTTTAACTGTTTCCTTTACTTCCCCCAAACCCAAAGTTTTTAGTACAAAATAGGATGAGTCACAGTGGTGTGAGGCAGAACTGCTGCAGAAAGCACAGGGGGGGTTATGGTGCTCAGAAATCTGTCCATATTTCCTTTTGCTGTCTCAGTGTCTGATGTGTGATATACAGGCTCCTGGAGGTAACTCACCACGACACAGGGAACCCGACATGGTGTGCATTTATCTCCTGATAAATGGATCCTCCTGTCAAACAGCAAAGCCTCTCACCTGCAAAAGCACATTTTGACCAATATCTTTCCCCTGAGCTGTGGTATAGGTCACACCGTGCAGTGCAGGTACTTTTTAACTTGGAGTAGGCTCTCTTTCTCTGACATAGAACCAAGTCATTAAAGAGTGAGTCACTGAAGTAGTAAATGTAGGAGCTGGTTTGTGATGTGAAAGGCAGGACTACACAAAGAATCATTGTATATGCTAATGTGTGTAGACCCAACCATGGCACTTAGTAAGTTTACTAAGGTTTAAACCTCAGTTAGTGAGGTTAAACCACAATTCCTTTAAACCTTACTGTGCTCAGATTTTAATTCCCTTTTTGTATCAGATGAACAGTATTGGTAAGAATTGTGTCTCTCAACCACACAGGCTGATCAGTGCATGCAGTGTTACTGGAATGTAGCGTTGAAATATGCTATATTTCAGTAAAATGTAAGTATTTCCTCTCCTTTCCCTCCCTTTTCCCCAAACCTGGAGCAGAAATAGGACAGGGCCCATGTGTTCTGCTGTGTGCCTCCTCTCTCTGACATGCACATCCCTCCTCTTCAACCTTCTTCCTAAAGTCCCGATCTCGTGCAAATTAATTGAAAACAAGTGCAGGTACCAGCTATGCACCAAAAAGCTCTGATGCACCTGCCATGTCATTTTCCTCTCTGCCAATCTGTGCCAGATGAGCATGCATGAGATCCTTTAGCTTTTTAACAACCCTGTTCTTGGAATATATTTCCCCAGAAATGCAGAGCAATCTTTGTGCGGTTTCAGACTGTATATTTTGTGATTAGTGTTTCGTAAGTGATGTTTTGCTTAATGATCTAACATCTGTTCTAGGAGGTTTGTTTTTGTAACTTCCCCACCTCCTGCTGAACGAATGCCAGGAACTTGTCCCTTTCCTCCAAGTCAATCAAAGCACTAATTGCATCATAATCAGGGGAAGCAGCAGTGACTGCTCAAGTGCTGAAGACTCAGCAATCAACTCACAACTCTCTGCGTGGGGAGAGAAAGGCTCCCTGTGCCGAGATGGGAATTTCCTGCAATCCCAATTCCTTGGGCTGACTCTGGCTTTTTTGGGGTTTGCAGGGAGATGACTGCACCATCAGCTGCATGGCAGGAACCTACGGAACCAATTGCTCCTCAGTTTGTAACTGCAAGAACGACGGTGCCTGTTCCCCTGTGGATGGTCTGTGTTACTGCAAAGAAGGTAAACAAAATTCTGATTTAGCCATTGTTGTCCATTTGGCATCAGTGCTTCTCCCCTTTTGAAGTGGCACAGCTGTGCAGTCAGTAACTCCACTATTTTTTTATCTGCCCAAATATCCAAGCTCAACAGGGGCTTGACTGGATGTTTTGTCTCTGCCTTGAGCAGGGGCCAGACTTCCCTGTTCTGCTGCAGGAACAGGTCATGGAACTAAGTGTGTTGGCAGAGCCACAGCTCCTCTGCAGAGGAAATGCAGGGCAGTCCCCAGATCATTGGGATGCTTTTCTTTATCCCTTTGCAGCCCTGTTTCTCCAGGATTCCTAAGGCCCTGTTCTCCTCCCCTGCCTGGAGTGACACACTGGGCACAGGAGCAGAGGCAGCTTCCTGCCTGTCTTTTCTCCATCCCACTGCTTTGTTCTAGCCTTGTTTATCCTCACCAGACCCGGCCTGACCTGCAGACTGCCTGCCCATCTCGGCCTCGGGCTGGTCCCAGTCCTGCTAGTCTGGGCTCCTGGCTGATCCCAGCTGCCAGCCCTACACTGGGACTGTGGGGTTGGCCCTGGCTCTGTGCCCTTGCTGCCACCCTCAGCTGCCCATCCTCCCTGTGCCCTGACACTGGGACACCCCAGCCATGTGCAGGCGTCCTCTGGCTCCTGGGCCTGCAAGGGGTCTTTTATCTGGGGAAACAAGAAGTCTTACTTGATCCGGAGTCTCTCTGCAAGACTGACATCTTTTCTTCCCCCATATGTCCATAACTCCCTTTTGTGCTTGGGGGTGAGTATAACCCATGTATCCATCCAGTGATCCCCTGAGAAATCTTGCACTGCTCCACAGCACAGTGTCTCTTATGTTCCCCCAGAATCCCAGCATGAGCTATGCCTGTCTGACACACATAAGCCCTAAACCAGAAGTGAGGCAAATAACGATAAAATCTGGCATTTCAAACATGAATTAATGGATCACTGTAGAACCCCATTTAATGAGGGATTATAAACCATGAGTTACTGCTCAACTCCATTACATACAGCTGCAGTGTAATGAAAGTCATTGTGTGGCTGGTAGTTAAGATTTGAGCCTTAATGGCTGGAAATGATGGCCTTGGTCTTTTTTTGGGTGTAATAGCTGCTTTATATTAAATAGCATTGTCAAAAAAAAAATAGGAGGCAAGAAACAGGCAGCATCAAATGGCAAGTTTCTTGCATCCCCGGGGGTCAGCAGGTCTGCAGCCTGACAGGCAGCACAGCCTCTCTTGTGCTGCCCCAGCAGTTCCCAGAGAGGCACCAGAGACCTTAATCTGGCAAGAGCCAACACAGTGACACCTACATCCATCCGCTCTGCATGTACAGGTGCTGGGAGGTCATAGTGAAAGGGTCAGTCTTTGACCCCAAAACAGTCTTAATTTACACTAAGAAACTGGTCCTACAATCACAGAGCTGCAGCTGCCTTTCTTGCTGTCTCTGCCTCACTTTTTTTCATGAAAACATCCCAAATGCTCTTTGTCTCTCCTGTTTCTTTAGGGTGGCAAGGAGTGGACTGCTCTATTCCATGTTCAAGTGGCAGCTGGGGGCTGAACTGTAACCAGACGTGTTCCTGCACCAACGGAGCTGCCTGCAGGCCGGCAGATGGCTTCTGCCTCTGCTCCCCGGGATGGCAGGGGGAGTTCTGTGACCAGCCCTGCCCTGTGAGTACCACTGGGGCAGTTCTGTGCCCAGCCCTGCCCTGTGAGTACCACTGGGGTGCTCTTGTACCCCCTTTAAGCCACAGCCCTGCTGAACTCAGAGTAGGGCAGCATCTCATTTTGTCTGGGGGTGTCTGAAGGAAATCGTGTGTAAATAACAGATTGGAGCTGAGTGGATGTATTATACTTTGCATTATATTTTATCAGAGCTGTTGCTGTGTTATCTGCATTTTCTTGAGCATCATTTTTTAAAGTGATTCTTCATTTGGTTCTGTATAGAAACATTAGGCACTGAGTCACTATCCTCTCTGTATGTTAATTTAAAAGATGCGACTCAGCATTAAGAGGGACATGATAGATGCTTTTGCACATTTCAGAACAAAAAAACTGATTACTGAGAAGCTTTTTTTATTTATATTTTTGAAGGATGGAACGTATGGTCTTAATTGCAGTGAGCGTTGTGACTGTAACCACGCCGATGGGTGTGACCCTGTCACTGGGTACTGCTGCTGCCTCGCAGGCTGGACAGGTAAAATTAAGAATTACCTTGGTAAACCTTGTGGGTTTGTTGATTTGGGGGGGTGTTGTTGAGTTGGTTCTTTTGCTTTGCTGTTGCATCGTTTATAGCACTGGACTTGTGACTGCAAACTTTTAAATAATGGATTGAGACAAGATCATCTGAACTCGCCCATATTTGAATCACTGGTGATGGTGACAATAATTGGCATTCATTAAATTTGTATTCAGATGAGCCAAAGATGGCTCCAAACCTGGAGCCAGATGTTAGCCTTCTGGAAAAGCATCCTCAGGGGGAATGCAGATCAGCTGGAAATCCTGCAGAGTTTTTCTCCTTGAACAGCCCTTTCCACGGGGGTGCAGTTGTGGGATGGTGGGTCCTGGGAACATGGTACCTGGGATGCAGATGGGGCTTTTCTGAATGCTCAGGGTCGATACAGCTGCTCCATCATACAAAACTCAGATTTTTCCCCATTTTTCTATGCTCCTTGTCACACAGAAGGGCAGATACAGGGAGCAGATTAGTGCTGCTGTGACAGAGCTCTCGTGATGACGCGGCGGCAGAGAGGAACATTCCGTGAAGTCGGAGAGTCCAGGCTGGAGATCTCAGTGCAATTAGACCTGCACTTGACTCCACACTGATGGTCTCTTTGCCAGCCTTTGACAGCTGACACAACAGCAGTGGGGGGCAACTTATTGACCCAACCAGTGTTTCACACTTAGCTGCCTAAAATGCTGGTTAATGTCCCTCCGCTCTCTGTCGAGGCCGTGGGGGCAGATAAAGTTCTGTTCTTGCCCACAGCCGCAGAACCACCGGTGGCACTGACGGTCAAAATGCATTTATATTAACAGCAAGTCGTTTGGAAAATTTAATTGTTTTTCGAACAAGTACCAAGCTGAAGGAATGTGTGGAGCAAGGCAGGCTGGTCGGGCAGCCAGCGTGTGGGCTCCTGTCACCTTTGCCCTTCGTTTATGCCTTGAAGCAGTGCATGCCTTCTGTTTCTGATGGAGAGGACACACACTCAGCTCCCAGCAGCATGAAGCAAAGGCACTGCAATTATGCCCAGAACATACAATGGAATTGATCTTTTGAGGAGTAAATAAAATGTAAAAATAGGAAGTTGTGCACATTGCTTACAACAAAGCTACTTTTTAAGGATACCGGGCCTGCATTGAAAAGGGCATTTTTCCTCCAAGAAAATCCATTTTATAATCTCACTAGTATCCCCTCCTCCATCCCCTTGCCTTCCTTGCTGGCTGGAGTGCATTCATCTCTCTTTGCCATCGATATATCCATCTATCAGGCTTTAGAACTCTCCTGTGCATTATTGATGATCAGCAGAGAAACAGCTGGTGGGCTTTTCCTGTAGCCATTGTGAGTTTCTTCAAGGGAGAAAATGGTTTTTAAAAGTATGATAAATTGAAGGGAGATATTTATACACACTTATTCTTAAAGTTTATTACACATCCTTCTGGGTGTAGCATTCCAGGGGAAACTGCAGGAAATGAACTTTGCAGGCTGTGCAGACTGAAAGTGGGGCTTTTTCTCGAAGGCATTTGCAACAAATACCTTGTGCTTACTCCCATGCCCATCTGCAAATGAACTTCAACTGCACATACTAATTACTCTAAGTAAAGGTAAAAGTAATTTCTGATGTCCCCCTTCTTTTAATTTCCATATTGGGTAAGATAAATGTGTGTTACCTTGCAGGGGATTAGCTGCAACCTAAGCACTTTATCCTTCAATGTGCCCCTGCAATTCTGGAACTCCTTCTTCAGGATCACGTTTCAGGGAGGAAAATATTATGTTCATATCCAAGACCAAGCTGGAGTTGAGATGTTGACAGGGCCATGTAAGGTGGAAATGTTGATAGACAGAGCCAACATGTGTTTTGTCAATTCTCCTTCCAATGTTTTTCCACTTGGCTTAGCACCAGACAAAAGGATAAATTCTGCCCGTACTAGTTTGAAAGTATGTAATTTAAGAAACTCTTCAGCTAGATAATTATATTTTCATATTAAGGAGTGTGGCATCAGTGAAAGATTAATCTTATCTGCAGTTGTTGTGAACTGGGCCATGATGTGTATTGCGGTGCATTTTATAAATATGAGGTGATAAATAATTCAGGCTGAAATTTTTGCTTTCTGGATTTGGTACTAATTAGGCATGGCCTGAAAAAGATCAGAAAAGTTCAGGATCATGGAACATCTGAAGGTTTTCCTGCCCACTCACACCAGACAGAGAATTCACGTGGCTTTCTGATCCTAATAGCCACAAAACTTCATCTGAAACCAGCATATTCTGTGTGTTCATCCCAGACGTGGGACTCCCTCTTGATGTCGGTGTTTTATGTAAAGATCAAGGGGAAGATTGAACCCATTTTCTTTAAAGTGGTTTCAAGATGTTCCTCACATAAAGCTTCAGGGACTGATGGATGGTAAGGGAATGGAGGAGGACTGGGAGAGGGAGGGAAAAGGCCTGTCAAGAGTGGCACACAATGTAAGTTAATAGCAGTCTGCCATCCTTTTATGATGTCATGACTACCACCCATCAAGACTCTTACAGGGGACAGTGACCCTCTGTGGGTACCAGCTGGGGGAAGGTAATTTTCAGGAGCTGAGTGTACCTGGCAGATGGGAAGATGATGAAGAGATTCCCACATATCAACCAGGAGATCACAAAGCTGTGCAAAGCAGCTGGATGCATAAATAAGCACACTGGCAACAAGCTGCTCCAAGACGTGCATATTCCCTTTCCACTGAGATCCATGGGGAATTGCACGTGTGCAGCCAAAGGCAGGAGTTAGATCAGATCTAGAGATGACTGAACCCGGGTGCTATTGCTGAAAATCACCCAGCCAAGCACGCAGGCACATGGAATCACAAATGCCTTCGGAGGAAGCACAGCAAGCGGGACATTTTTTCTTGAAAGTCAAAAAACACCTTGGATAAAGGGGCTCATGTGGTGCAAAGTGAAACTTGTTCAAATGTTGGCCAAAATCAGATCTGTGACCTGATGCAGAGGTGAGTTCCCTCTACATGAAGGAAATGTGGGATGCAGTAACACCGAGGGATGTTGTTGCGCTGGATGGAGTTCTCAGCTTGCACCAGTACTGCATCCACATAACCTCACCTGTACAGATAGTACCCTGGACATCCAAAGGAGAGATGTTCATATCTACTGCTGATTTAAAAAGGAAAAGGGTAGCCCTCAGAGGATCAAGTCTTGACTGATCAGACTGTTTTCTAAAGATTAATAAGGGTCCCTCGCTCCTGCCCTGCCGCGCATTTTATACCCAGTCACTTCCGTGCTTGCAGCTCTGTGTGTGTGCACAGGTACTGCAGAGCTCCCAGCATACCAGGCATTTGTGGAAGAGGCGTTATTTTGTGTACATTTAGGTTAGAAGGAAAATGCTTGGAGTGCTTCAGTGCTAATTGCATTTGGTTAATTAGGGATCCTGCACACACGGAATCCGTAGAGGGAATGGAAGCACAGGAATGCTGTGTGGTGGAACAGATCCTGGGAGCCCTTTGCAAGCAAACAGGTCCTGGAGAAGCAGGCAGCAGTCTCATCTTTCCCAGGTGCAGCCTCCTCACCTGGCTGCTCGGTGACAAAGGTCATAAATATCAATTAGTCTCCTCTTACTTAATAAATAACCTGAAACTGGTCAGGAAGGGACCAGCTGCCCTGGTGGCCTTGCTGGGTGAGCAGGGAGGACGTGGATGACAGAGTTCCTGTGGTGGGTGCAGTGCTGATGGCCCTGGAGGTGACAGCTCCAGCCAAGCTGTGTGGAGTTTGCAGGATGAACTGCAAACCCCCTCGGGCTGGT
This sequence comes from Oxyruncus cristatus, assembly GCA_013399855.1. NCBI lineage: Eukaryota > Metazoa > Chordata > Aves > Passeriformes > Cotingidae > Oxyruncus > Oxyruncus cristatus. The sequence continues at coordinate 890,620 of VXAY01006543.1, forward strand.
CCTCCCTCCTCGGGGGTGCTGCTGGCAGCATGTTTTGTGCCAGAAACAGCTTCCTCACAGGTGCCAGCTGGCTAAAATCATGTAGCCTTCAGCTGGCTCACTCACTACAAACCTCAATAATTAACTTAGTCATGGCTGCTGGCCTGGCTTTTAATTCCTGGAGGTGTTTCCTTTGTGCTTGACCTGAGCCAGGTTGGGGCTCTCTGGGAAGCCAGACCCGGCCATTGCCTGTCCTGCTTCTGAGACCCGGGTCCGTCCTCTTCCCAGTCAGACGTCCTGCTCCCAGACAGCTTACAGAGGGAAAGTCCCAGGCCTGGCTGCTCTTCACACCGAGCTCTGCTCCTCCCTGTGATGAGTCTGTGCTTCAGGTTAATTGGGGCACGTGTGTCTTTTGTAACCTTTCAGCTGTTACAGGGGCACTAAATAACGAGTGATCTGCAGGGGGATATGTTCGTGCCTCTAAATGTTAAGGTCAGTTAAAATCCTGTTTATCTGAATTCCTCTAATCTGAAATGCTGTCTTATCTGCAGCTTGTTCTGCCTCTCTCTTTTTGTCTGGGGCTGTGGTTTTGCAGATGCTATCTCGGTTATCCACCGAGCTGGTTAATCAGAGGCTTCTCTCAATAGGCAAAGCCAAAGTTTATTCAGTTTATTTTAACATCCCGAAGATGCGTGGGGAAAACGGAGTGCTGCTGTGAGAGGGAAAACATAAAAGGGTGCATCCCATAGTTAATTATAAAAGAAGCCCTCATAGATTTTCCTTAATTAATCAGGATGGCAAACACAGGTATGGAAATGATCTGTGCTGAGGAACAAACATCTTGTTATTGCCTTGGTGCTTTTCACCTTCAGGCTTCATTCCTGTCTCATAGGAGCAGCCTCCCCCTTTGCTGTTACATACAGGAAATCAAAATACATATTTCCCTGTCCTTTACAACCTCGATAACTTCCATACGTCACCAGCAACATAAACCCTAATTGTCTCTTACCGTGTCCAGATCTGCAGCCCGGTAGTTGTGGGAGTCTGGAGTTGTAGGATTTCCACGTGTGATGGTCTGAGGGAGTTAATGGGGTCACCAAGTGTCACTGGCCACAGGTCAGGTGAGCTCTGAGGGATGATGTGGTTGTGAGCATTTGCAGGCTGCCAGTGACATCTGCGCTGTCACTCAAACACAGAAACATGTTTCTTCCCTCCTGTGGACACATTAATTCAGGAAAACTGATAAGCCTGGTACTCAAGGGAAGGCCTTTTTGAATTTTAAAGAAACAGTGACCACTTTGACGGGGAGCTCTGAGGTATTTTTAACTTCACTATCTTGGAGCTCTTTGCAAGAAGGTGAAAAACCTTTGAAATAAAAAAAAAACCCAACAAGCATCCTTTCCATAAAACGCATTTTGTTTGTACTGATATGACCTTTTTTCCATTGCAGCAGTATCCAGTTTAAAATCTTAGGGCCAGATCCTGTCCCCAGCTGTACTGGGCTGAAGCCCAAATAATTCTCTTGTCATTAATAGATCAGCCCCACGAGCAGGTTGATATAATTGGGAGCTGGCTTTTCCATGCATATGTAAAGCCAGAAAAGAATCTAGGACTTGTTTCAGGCACCTACAGCTTTTTAACTGAAGATCCACAGTATTTTAGAATTCACAGTGTCGTGGGCTGGCTTTTTTTTTTTTTTTTTTACCTCAGACTGTTTCATACCATTGGTTTGTAACACAGAGCCTAAAATATCAGAATGGAGCAATAGTAAGTTCCTATTAAACATGCATTTTCTAGATGTCTAATCCCATTATCTACACCATACTTTGCATTTATCACTTTTGGCAGTCTTATCCCAGATTTTTAAATTAATAATTTATTTCTGTGATTATCCTGTATCCTTACATTAGCTTTAAACAGACAGGAAAACTAGAAATTTCTAGAGTCAGTCTAAAATGGTGCATTTTAGCCTTTCTTCTGGCCTCTGCCTTTCTAATGTGGGAATCTTTTCCATATGAAAAGGTGTGCTTACTCTCTGGATTCGACAAGTGCCCTTTAGTCTATGAATGTAAGATAAGCTTATTAGAAATTAGCTTTAATTTTTCATTGACTTAATTTCAAGTGAGTTGGTAAGATTTTAATGTCAGACTGTGCTTAAAAATTCTCTCTTTGACAGGAACCGTTAAGGATGGTTCCTGCTGATCCAGGGCTGATTTTCAAAAATCTGAATTATGAAGTCATATCAAAGACTTCATTGATGTCCTGACATTAATTATGTCTGTGTCTTCCTTGGCAGGTATCTGGGGGGCTCCTGGTTCTCGTCTGAGTGAGGTTTGGTTGTGTTTGCCCTGCTCCAGATTTTCTGTGTATTTCACCTTTTGTGAAATCAGTTGGATTTTTGCCACTCATTCAGTGGGAGTTGGATCAGACCCTTAGACTATATTTAGCATCTGCAGTAAGGCTACTGCTAAACTTCAGCATGTATGCAAATCATTGCAGTATTAGTCTTACAAACACAGAGGATACACAAGTTCACTTCTCTTCGTATTTATTTTTAGGTTTTATTTTCGCTTATTAAAGGACAGCTTTTAAATTGATGAGAAAAGACATGGCTTGGATGGCATCCTGGGTGATGCTAATTTAATGGGTTCTAAAAACATGAAACTCCATTCTAGAGGTACCCAACCCCTTTCCATTTTAGTGTGGAGCCCTTCTATATATAAGCTTGGCTGTGTGTACAATAGTCACCTATAAATAAATGTGGGCGAGAAACGGTGAGAGATTATTTGTGCGCATTTCAGCAGATGAAATCCTGGATGTTTGGCATGCTGTGTGTGGAAGGAGAAAAGGAAGGATCACTCAGTAAACAGCCTGCAAGCTGAAGTGGGGTGTATATAAATATATATAGTGAAGAGAGACTATTGACAAGAGCATGTAGTGACAGGACGAGGGGGAATGGCTTCAGACTGATGGAGGAGGGTTAGATGGGATATTAGAAAAATAGAAGAATTCTTTATATCTTCTTCTTCCCTGGGAGGGTGATTAGGCTTTGTCACACTTGCCCAGAGAAGCTGTGGCTGCCCCTGGATCCCTGGAAGTGTCCAAGGCCAGGTTGGAAGGGGCTTGGAGCAACCTGGGCTAGTGGAAGGTGTCCCTGCCCATGACAGGGGGTGGAATGAGATGAGCTTTAAGGTCCCTTCCCACCCAAACCAGTCTGGAATTCTATGATTCCATTATATATATATATATATAATATATATATATGTTATTGGTGAAAGAGTTTGCAGTGAGAAGCATTGTAAACGTCTTCCTCCCTGTTCTACACCAAGGAGAAGAAGTTGAATTTCGGTCAACATTATTAACACAAAAGGCTTTGGTTGTACACCAGCTCTTGCTAAGCTGTTCTTCCCTCATGGCTCGGGGGCTGGAACATTTTGGCCAGGAAAACAATGCAGTTTTTCCCACTTACAGGTTCCTCCCTCTTGTTTACCTGCTGATGGTCTGCTTGGATTTTTCCCATGTTTCTCTTCCCAGTCCTGAAACAGTGTCCAGTGTTTGAGGAGTAGGAAGGAATCACTCTAAAGGTGAAGAAGGGCTGCATGGAGCTTGACTGCTTTTAGCACAGTTTTCTTCAGGTCTGCCCTTTCTGCTCATGGAAACCCTTCTTCCTTCTGTAGCGCTCCCTGGGGAATACCCTGGAGCAGAGGGAGCCACATCATCCTTAATTTTAGCAAACATTTTGTCTTACCTCATTTCTTGTGAGGTAGGTCTCTTGCCTCAAAAGCTTTTATTGCATAAATTCCCTGGGTTGGGTGATTCATATCTGGAGATTTCTCTAGATAATTAAAAATAGGGGTAGGATTAGAGCTCCACAGAGGTGCATTAGGCTCTGAGTATATTACTGGCAGAAAAACACTTACATTAATGGGTGCATAAATCGCCCATGCAAAGATGAGAGAAGGGACAAGTTAGAATTTTTCACTGGCTGCAGGGAAAGGCTTATTCTTCATTATTTAGGACCAGATCACGGAGCTTTCATTTAGACTGATGGGCTGTTACACTCAGGAGTTGCCCCTGCAAAGCCCATCGGTGAATGATGCCTGGCGAGGGAAGGAGGGGCTCCATGCCCCCAGTGTGGGGGGGAAAAATCAGTTAAAAAAGCCTTTGAGAACACCATTGAAGTTCACAGATAATGTGAGTGTGGCTGTTGTTATCTCTGTTGAGTAGTTTCACTATATAAAAACAAAAATAGCTTATTTGCAGACTGGATGAGCAGCCATCAATTCTTAATGTTTCCATTTAATTTTATGAGAGATCCCTTTATGTTTTCTTCTATCTGCTGCCCTCCCCACACTGATTTTCTCATTCTTCAGCATTCTTAAATGCTGAGCTGTCAGGAATTGAGCTGTGGTGCTTCTAACTGGATCACAGTCAAATACTTCAGGGTTTGCCTCAGGTAGGAATAAATATAAAGATGCAAAAAGTGATGGAAAAGCATCAAGAATTCTTTGTGAACTCTTGTTGGTGCGCTGTCATAACACCTCTGAGCAGCTGATCCACGGCTTGGACAGGTCTTTCTTTATGCTCTTATTGAATTTCCTACTACCTTTGATAGACTGAAGCAGCAAAATAGGAAAACACATGGATCTAATCTCAAATACAAAGCTGATTTAAATAGAATTTATAGGGACAACGTAAGTGTAACAGCAATAAGTACTGGGGAAAGAGAAGAGAATCAGGTTAAAGGATCAAAGATCAAAGATCCCAGCCAAGTGTGACTCACCAAACTCAGGCCTCCACAGCGTTGCTGCAAAATCCAGTGCCTATTTTTGCATAAAGAGCAGTTCTTTCCAAAGCTATTCAAATGCCAGAAATAAGAGATTATTATGACTTCATGTCATGTTGAAAGACAGGTGGAGGAGAGCACAATGTTTGTGTTGGATTCAAACGTCTGCTGAAATCGTTCCTGTCATTCCTAATTGATGTTGCATCTGTCTTTACATTGGGACTATTGAGGGGAAAGAGAAAAAAAAAGCTGAAGATCTTATTCAGGGAAATAATTACAGTTATACACTGGTAGATGTAAAATTAAAGTACATGGGGGGAAGGGAGTTACATCCTATAATTTATCAAACTCCTCTGTCCCTGAAAAATAATTAGATGCTGGGCAGCACACAGGCACTGCTGCAGAGGCTACTGTCAGGGGGATAGCAGTGGTCAAAAATAGGCCACTGGTTCTCATTTATTCCGTCCATTTTTGCTCTTCTATTGTGTTTGGAGTATTAGTTTCCAACTATCCAGAGACACAGCACAGAAACAATGGCAGCTTTATTAAGAGCCAGAGACGTAATCCCCAGGCACGAGTGCAATTGCAGAAGTAAGCTGGAGAGGGAAAAAAGGGAGTTTTACTTATGTCTGCCTTTCAGGAATTTCACCCTCCAAAGTCCTTTGGTGTGATGTAGTTACAGGCAGCACTAAATCTGCATTAGTTTGACAAACTTTCTCAAAGCCACTGAAGATTATTAATGGCAGCAGCCTATGAAGGAGATCTTCAATAGGTGCCTCACATCCCAGTTGTATGGCTCGGAGGGTTTTTTTTTTTCCTTTTTCTTGCTGCTTTTCCTGATGGTTGTGGGGATGTTTAGTTTAATCCATCCCAGCCTGATTTGTAAATTTTAATTCAAAGAACCAACTTCATCTGGTAAAAATGGAAGCTGCTCCATGAAAACCAGTGACATGGAGGCACCAGCCACCCCCTCTGGCCACTCTGCAGCCGAGCTGGATTGTAATACTTGATTTATATTATTGGGATAAAACATTTGTCACTTGATAAGCTTCCATCAGGCAGTGCTCTTGCCAGACACTAAGTTGATCCAAGGGCTGGAGCCTCTTTGCTCTGGAGCCAGGCTGGGAGACCTGGAGAAGAGAAGACTCTGGGGAGACCTGAGAGCCCCTTCCAGTGCCTAAAGAGGCTCCAGGAGAGCTGGAGAGGGACTTGGGACAAGGGATGGGATGACAGGACACAGGGAATGGCTTCCCACTGCCAGAGGACAGGGATAGATGGGATATTGGGAAGGAATTCTTGGCTGTGAGGGTGGGGAGGCCCTGGCCCAAGTTGCCCAGAGAAGCTGTGGCTGCCCCTGGATCCCTGCAAGTGTCCAAGGCCAGATTGGATGGGGCTTGGAGCAACCTGGGCTAGTGGAAGGTGTCCCTGCCCACAGCAGGGTATGGAACAAGATAACCTTTAAGGTCTCATCCAAGCCAAACCATTCTGGGATTCTTTTCCTCCTCTACCTCTTTCCCTGCTGCTGTCCTTTATCAAGATGTCCTTTATCATTTACAGTTCCACACTGGGAGATTCCTGCACAACCCACTGGCTTCCCCTGTGGGAAACCTGGGCTGGAGTTAAACACCAGACACTCCCCGTGTCCCAGACAGCAGCTGCTTGGCCACTTGGTGGTCAACTGTCCTGGTAGTAAACTGTCTCCTGTAAGGAGAAAGACCTTGGAAGAGCTGTCCCATGGAGCTGTCCCTGAGAACAGGGCAGCTGGGACTGCTCTGGTGGGTTCACTTCAGCCCACATTGTGTTTTCCACAGCACTTCAGGCCCTTAGGGACGGTTTTCGTACCCCCTGTGTGTGCAGAGGAGGCTGGCTTAGGGAAGGGGGAGTGAAGCCACTCGTGGGACTGTCAGCTCAGTGCCATGTACAGAGCAGATCCAAAGGGCAGCAGTAGAAATCCCACTGGAGAGCAGCCAGTGTTTGCAGAAATCCAATACCCCAAATCCACACTGGGACGTGGAGGGTTTGTGGCTCCTGTGTCACAGAATTAAAGCCACGGCGGACTCTGTTCTTCCCTGGGCTCTGCCTTACTGCAAGAGAGTGCAAATCCTTTGCCCACATCCAGTGGATAACTACAATTTTATATAAGTTATGTGAATTTCATTTACAATTCACCCCCAGAACATTGTTTAAGAAGGTCTTGGAAGTGCAATTTTATACCAGTGTCTGCAATTGTGAACCACAGCCTCAGGCTGGAAGATAATTCCCTGGTATCCAGGCAATGGAGTTTATGTATAGAACTGCTTCCTGCAGCTTCAAGGACTTCTTCTGATAGTTGTCTTTCTAGTCTCTATATCTTGCTTGTGAAACCAGGATTTTGTTCATAAATTAGGAACCTGTGGTTATAAGGCAAGATAATACAGAGGTGTGTCAACTTCAGCAGTTTTTATAGTTCTGGAAATTGAAAACTAATTGCTTATCAGAAGTGTTCATCAGCAAGGCCCAAAGTAAATATCAAAGTTTTACATTACAGAAGGTTCCTGCTTCACTGACTCCGACTGTAAAGTAGCTGGGAGGGCTGGACTCCCCTTCGTGCACCGCCAGGGTAGGGAATTGTGAAATTAAGGTGCTTTTTCTAGCACAGTTCCATAAGACATGCATGTCCAGGTGCACTTTTAACTTCTCATTTACATTTTGCAATTCAGTGTGTGTGGGAGCCTCCAAAAAGGAAATCTTCCTTGAGAATTAACTCGGGGTAATATAAAGTAATAAAAACTGATTGCGGCCCCATCCCGGTTGTCTTCTGGAAATGTGTAAATAAGTAAGTGCTGTAGTGGGTGTCAGTGGCTTCTATAAGGGTTCCTTTTCTCCCTTTACATTTCCCTACAACAATCAGCTCCACAATGACTCATTCCCTTCGTTAGGAGTGGGAAGACATCCCTCATTACTCATTACTAAAGGAAGGACTTCGCTGCTGCAAGGAACAGCCCTGGCATTTTAATTCAGGTTCCTTCCACGAGAAAGGAGCCAGTGTCATTTTCCCCCAAAACTTTGTCAAAAAGAGACAAGAAATAATGCTGTTTAATTGTCCCAGTTTATAAATAGCCCATTCACAGTGACAGAATTGTAATTTTAGTGCTGCAATACGGAGGAAAAAAACGACATTTTTCTACATTTGTGCCTGAATTTCATTGCTGGGAGCTCACGCTGAGATGCTCAAAGCTATAAATGATCATATATGTGTATTTATAAATACAAAATGCATTTATTTACTTACAATTTATTGTCTGACTTTTTAATTACAGAGCACTGTAGATATATTACATAAATGCACACACAAAGCATTTGTTGTTTAAGTAATCCAAGGATATATTTGATTTCAAACTGAGCAGGGAAGACTGTTTAAAATAATTGTTTTTCTTGATTTTACTAGTACAAATGTTCCTTGTCTTTTTTGCACTCCCCCTTTTCAGATTTATTTACTTAGATAGGAAGGAATTGAGCTTGTATTAAGTTTTTACTGTGTTTTAATGTGGTTTTTATTAAGCTCTACAGCACAGACCCTGCCTCTTTATAAATAAAACTGTGATCATGTATTACTAGAAACCACATTTCAAACTGTACTTTTGCCAGACTTGGTTAAGATTTTCTAGGAAGGGACATTATAATTGTGTGATTAATCTTCAGAAAAGGGAAATTTTGGCTCTGCAGTATTTCTTACTGTATTAACTTCTGAGATTTATAAAACCAACTTGAAGCTGCACTGTAAGTGTATTTATAATGACTTTTAGCTGATTTAATAATCCTCCGAGTTGGGTGGCTGTACAGATCACAGCCTCCCAACTGCAGTGCATTACCTGTGGCATCCAGATGAAGTTATCAGAGGTGCAGGAAATTACTTGGGATTGTGTTTCTCCGTGGAGATGCACTAATCCAACCTCTGGCCGCGGCAGGGGCTCCCGGAGCCCTTGGATGCTTTTATCCCATTCTGCAGCTGGGCCATGTGCACGAATGATAAAGAACAGCTTGTGCTGAAAGCCCAGCTGAGGCGTGTGGGCCCCACCAGGTTAGCCCCGAGGAGCCCGGGGTGCTCGCCCTGGCAGGGAGATTTTCCAAGCCAGTCTGGCATTTGTTTTTCCTGGTGTTGTCAGCCTCCCCTTCCAGTGCCACTCCCTGCAGCTGGCACTGCTTAAGTTAGTTCGTGGTCCTGCAAATGGTTTTCCATCCACGGGGCCCTTGATCATGCCAATAGCTCTGCTGATTGCAGGTGTTGGTACTGCCTTGTCCCAGAGGAGCACGAGCCTCTCCGACACGGCGTGCGGGACCAGATCCTCAGATCCCATTTATATGTGACAAACCATGGCACAGGGTTGTTTTTTAAAAGCCACCAGTTAGAACAAAACCGTGCTAGAGGCCTCATGTTAAGTTTTTTGGCCCTGTGCTTCGTTCGGTGTTTCCAAACTTTGCTTTTCATAATAATAAATGCCAAACAACCACCCTGGGAACGACTGGAGCTGGAGTGGCAGGTCTTGGTCTCCATTTAACATGCACATGCTCAGCCTGTGCTCACATATGGCCGCTTGCTAGATCAGAACTTAGTTCATTATCACAGAACTGGAGGGCTCTGGGTGGACATGGGGTATGTGCATAAAACCCCAGAGCACAGTGCTGTAAGCAAGGAAGGGAACAGAACACAGCACAGAGCTGAATTTACTTGTGTTCAAGAATCCAAACACTTCAACATGTTTTTCAGAGCTCTGATTTTTCTTTTTTAGGTCTTCCAATTCACAACAGGTAAGTAATCAGGCTTCAATCAACTGCCTATTTCCAGGCCAGTTATTTGAGCTATTTTGTGACTTTAAAGCAATTCCTGACCTTCATCTCTCAGATGACATGCAGAGTTTCTTTAATGGTGCTGAGAACTGAACAGGAGCCCACTAACACCTACAGAACTCACCTCTCTGGCCTTTTCTTAATTTTCACTTTATTAAGCAGATAAAAGGAGAGCTGTTTCCTTCCCAGGCTCCTTCGTTGGCTCTGTGAGGGACTGCGAGGCATCAGTCCAGCCAAAAGTTTCTTTGATCAGTGAGCAGAGTAGGCTGTAGGGAACCTAATGTGTGTCTTTATGTCCTTAGGCATCCACTGTGACAACATCTGCACCCAGGGCCGCTGGGGCCCCAACTGCTCCATCTCCTGCAGCTGTGAGAACGGGGGATCCTGCTCCCCAGAGGATGGCACCTGTGACTGTGCCCCGGGATACAGGGGACCCTTGTGCCAGAGAAGTAAGATTTTCCATACGTGGCAGGAGCAAAGCAGGTGGAAATGCTCCTTTGTGACGCCAGTCAGACAAACCCACAGTTTCTGAGCTGCTTTAGCTCCCTAAGGGCAAAGCACAGCCTGAAAAATGCTTCTGGATCGGGGAGTCAGGACTCCACTGCACTGAGTCGTGCCTCGTGTTTCTTCCTCTGGTCTACTGCACCTGGAAGTCGCAGGTGACCTGGAAGGAGCAACACCTTTCCATACCAAACCTGGCAGGACACGGATCTGCAGTGAAGTCAGGGAGACCTACAGGACTCCTATTAAACAGAGTCAGCCCCGACCCGTCACATAATGACAAGTGGATGAGCCTTGGCGTCAAAATAACAAGGCGATGTTTTCTTATATGCCAGAAAAAGAAACGCAGGAGCCTGAAATAGCTCCTGTCTGATGCTCTGCTGCTACATATTAAAATGTGCCGAGCAGATAAAAACCCTCTCATTTGCTTTACCTGGGAAGCTGCATTTGCCCCGTAGGGACCGTAATTCACTGATCCAAACTACACACAACCATCTTCCTGTGTAAACAAGAAGTGGATTTGTCTTTCTTTTCTGCAGCAGCTCTTCTTCTTCTTCTGTAAGACATTTCGGATTCCCAGTTCATACAGCCCCTTTGATTTCACCAGTTACACTCGACACCAGAACGCACTCGTCTCTAAAAATAATTTGTAGCTGACAGTTTTTATTTAAAGCCATTATAACAATGACCTCTAGCACTGCTGTAGTTAATGGCCTATAAGCATTTCCATTATAAACCCCAATTTCCAGGTGCTTCAGCATATCTATGTAGCTGTAAAACCTCTCTCCAAGGCTAAAATGTGGCTCTCGGAGATTCAGGGAATTGGGGAAGAAAATGTTTCACGAATTTGAAACCTTAAGAGTGCAAAACTTCCAGAAGTTAATAGTTTCTGACCTTTCTGAGATGAAAAAAAAACAGCTTAGTTTTATCAGCTGATGGCACATAAGCTACAAGAGGCAAACCTTGTTCCCAGTTTGCAAGCCCAGTAATCAGGCTGCTCCCTGAGGATGTTTGCTAGGGGGATCTAGTGGGGAGAAGTTTTCTTCCTGTGGATGCCTCTGCTATTGCCTCATGTTGCTGAAATGCCTCTGTGAGCACATGGCTTGGGAATTCAGCCTGTTTCCATCCCTTCTGTGGGATTCAGGCTCTAGCCTACCTGGTGAGCAGGACACCTCCGTGGGTGAGAGCAGCTTTAGCTTGCTAAGCTCACTCTCAAAACCAAAACATTTTTCTCTTGGAAAATTCATTTAGAAACAGAATTTAGCCTGTGCAGGGCAGCACTGAAGATGGTACTGAAGATGATTCTCAGCCAACTTTTCTGTCGGTGTAATCAGGATTACATGAGACACCGGGATGGTTTAGTGCTCTTAAGCCTGCAGAAATGTCTCCAGCAATGATCCAGGGTGTTTTATAGCTGGTATATATATCAACAAACCTGTCAGCTAAGTTCCAGCTGGAAATGTGCAGTGGTGTAAGAGCCTGACACCCTCTGTGAACACAGAGAGCAAGAGAAAATTCTCATTTGGTGGAAAAATAGGAGGGACATGATAAAGTAACCACTGAGCCAGAACTTTAGAACAGAGAGTCACAGGAGTAAAAATAAAAACACATGAAGTCACTTTTATAGTCACTTACTGCAATTTAACATTTCTTTGTGTTATCTGTTGCAGTGAGTGTTTGGACAGTGGATGGTTTTTCACCCTACATGTGCTTAGAAGCAACAATCTGTGTTTAGAAAAGATACTGAGCCATGATCTTGGCTCTATACCCTATGTACAAAGTCTGTTATAATCTCAAGGTTTTAGGCAAATTAAGCACACAGTTCATGACAGGTTTCCTCAGCTGTCCTGTGTCATTACTGATGCAAATCAGGTGATTTTATGTGCTGTTACCATAATTACCACCTTTAGATTCTGTTCATCACTGGTGGCTGCTGCTCCTGCCGTGACATGTATAAACTGTCTGCCCCAGGTGAGCACAGGTATCACACCTCGTAGGTTTGGAAATCAGCTTTTGGCATAGTTGTTTAGACATAAAATATTGTCTCCTAATACACCTTCTCTGAATTCTCAGCTCCGTTTCCAGAGGAAATGGTATTCTGAGTTTCTGTTGTCTCTACATGTGAGTGTTTCTCTTCCTGTCTTAAAAGCTTTGTAATGTGTTACTGTCTGTATCTGCAGTAGGCTCTGAGGTCTCAAACATATTAAACTCCCATGTTTTGTCAGAGAGTTTATCTGGAGCAGGTTAGAGAGACTCAAATGAATGTCCTGAGAGAGAGAGGCTGCTGAGAGCTCTACTGTATTATTAAATAGCCAGGGACTTGCATGAGGTGGGAATGTTTGAACACAGGAGCAGTTTTTCTCAGAGCTTGCACTTTGTTAGACATGGAACAATCCAACAGGCTTCATCCTTTCAGCTATCCACAAAACCGTGTTTCTATAAATTAAGAAATAATGCTTTGGGATTAAGACAGAGAATTCTCGAGCTCTCAGCAATGAGAAAACTTCGGAGAACCGGTGACAGCTGATTTTGTTTTGTTTCCAGTTTGCCCCCCTGGTTTTTACGGACACCATTGTGGCCAGCCCTGCCCCCAGTGCGTGCACAGCAATGGTCCTTGTCACCACGTGTCGGGACACTGCGACTGCCTGCCGGGATTCTTTGGCCCTCTCTGCAACCAAGGTACTGAGCCCCAAACCCCCAAATTCCACCTCCTTTCCTAACTGTCTGTCACTTTACAGCGAGGCCTATCACAAGGCTCCTGCCTTTTTCCCTTGTTTCAGCAGTTTAGATCCCAAGAAATTCTCTACTTCAGAGGGGAAATGCAAATAGGTACTTAGTCACCCTTTTGTAAATATGATGTGCTCCTGGTTTCATAAATCCAGGTCTGCAGAGCTGGATTGAACTGACTATGGAATGAGACACCTGCTGTAAATACATCAGCATCCAATGGGGTCATTTTTCTTTCTGCTCAGCCTCTCCTCCCCTGCATGTTGATGTGTCGATGGCACCTCCGTGTGATCTTTTGCAGCAGGACCTGGAGATTCTGGTTAGGGGCAAGGCCAGCTCAGGTGCACAAGCTCAGACACCCAGTTACTATTTACACCTCATTTCCACTGTGGAGGACCGGGTTGGGAGTAGCTGAAGTCGTGTACACGAGTGCAGGAGACAGAGAAGTTTGCAATGAGGCAGAGAAAGTGAGTTAATTTTCACATGTGAGGAGGAACTTCAACTCCCCCACATGTCCATCCCCTTTCTGTTCCTTTGGAAGTTACTCTGCTTTTAACTGTGTTTCATTTTCAGTTTTATCCTGAAAATACCCGCAAAATCATTCATTGTTCTGCAGTCTCAGTGGTTGCATCCTGCTGGGGGGTGTTTCCTACACAGGCATTTAAAAGAGGTGACTGCCCTTTGTGAAGTCACCATCCCTGCAAAAACTGAGTGATGCTTTTAATGACCTGCTTCTCACTAAGTCGGGAATTGCAGGCAGCACTTATGCAAAATCATTAAACGTGGAGTAAGTAGAGCCATGTTTTCTTTTTCCTGTGCTGTACAGCCAACTGAGCATTATACCAATTAATTTATTAAAATGAACATATTTCAGTGAATTTGTCCGTTTTATGTGAAACGTTAGCCAGATTTCAAAGCATAAGCAGGTCTAATTATTCTCTTAAGAAAACTATTTTATTTTTGCTCAGATGTTCGACACTTCTGGTTTTACTTTGAAATGTTGATCTATCCAGTAAATTAATTTTAAAATATTCATGTCCTAATTAAAATCAATTTGTGTTGCAGTTTGTCATAATGAGTTAACGTGTAACTTTATTTTGTGGAAAGAAAAATGTTAATTAATGTTTTCCATTAGAAAAACGTGAAACGAAGATTTCACTTTGGAATTTTCGTCTCCTTGTGCCATCTCCTTTCTGGCAGCAGGAGCATTCTTCCACCAGCAGCACATGCTTGTGAGGAGCTGTGTAACCCCCAAAATTGCACAGGATTCCGAGCTACAAATGACTAAACATCTGTTTTATGAATATCTTTCACAACCATGTAGCAAGATGGATTGATAATAACCTGTTATCGCTGCTGGAACACACCTGACATCCCACAGGGACTTTGGGAGTCCCACTTCAGAGCTTTTATGGCTAATTAACATCACTATCTGTGTTGTACAATCAGATTGCTCCCGAGGAAAGCAGCACTAGGCCTTGCTTTACAGCTCTGTTTAAAACTGGCTGAGACATTGAAAAAGTGCTGGTGTTTGGGTCCCACGTCCTCACGAGAGAGCTGACGTGTCAATCCATGACCAGGTTGTTTCAATTAAGGGGAACAACCATTTGGTCGTCCGTCTGTGTCAACATTCCAGAGGGCATCATCCCATTTCCCAGAGACAGGAGGTGCTCCCAGGGAAGGAACAGCTCTCCCTGTGTGCACCAGAGCAGTGCTTTTGTCAGGTGTGACCCAGTGCCTTTGCCAGCAGCTCTGTTTGGATCACAAATCTCGTCCTGATCCATTAGTATTCCATGTTGCAGTACAAATCAGCTCCTATTCGAAGGAAGTCTTTAGAGAACTACTTTTTTTTTTGGTACCTATAAAAAATCATCAAGGTGATGTTATCTATCTCCATCTTAAAGATGACATAAATAGTGCATGGAGCTGCTGCATATGGAGCACTGGAAGTGAGGAATGGTGTGACCTGTACGAGAGCCTGGGCTGAAAGATCATTTCAGTTTTTGCTCTGCCTGTGGTTTGAGGGCTTTGCTTCCCTCCTCTCTTTGTGTCTGTGTAGTGTTCTTTTCATTGTGCCTGTATATTTGGTTTAGTTTTATCTCTTTTGAGGTAGGAACTGTTCTGTTTAGCACGTAATTTGAAAGCCAAACCCAACTTTATCCACGCCTACAGATAAGTCCACAGTATATAGAAATACAGGCAGGAAACAATACTCTGCACATTCTTAGCTTTCTGCTGTAGTAAGAGTAGAGGATGGCATATTATATAAAAACCAATGAATCACAGCTCAGGATTTCAATCTGTGGCTGATTCACAGTCAGGATAGATTGAGGTCACCTGCAGAGACTACTTTTGAGAAAGTGAGAGAGGCTGAAGTGGTAAAACAGCTGCATAATTCAGGGAAGTGCCTTAATCACTTTTTTGACATCGCTATTATTTACCAGGATACAAGTCCAGTTCCATTTGTTACACTCTTTGCGAAGATGGACTGTATGTTTTATCTTGTTTTGAAAATACATCTGTTTTTGTCAGGGAACACAGCCAATAAGAGCCCAGAAATGAAACATTTCATTCGTTACTGAGCAGAGCTTTCCATCAACTTTAACGTTAAAGATTTCCAATAATTTGGTGGGAGGTTGAAGATCTACATGTCTATTAGTTTTCTGTCGCTGTGCTTGGGCTCTTAGAGGATGACTCTGGAAAAACAAATTTAGTTTCTTTCCTTCCAACTTCAGGACTAAGCCGGGGGGGCACACAGGGGTAGGTGCTGATTTTTTTGGATACAGCACACCTATTTAACAGCACTCAGCCAAACATATATAGAATCCTTGGGAACCACATTTGCAAACTAATTGCTTCCCCTTTCCAAGTGTCCGGATCAGTCCCTTCCAGCCACTCATTTGTGTTTGCTGCTGCTCATTGAATTCTTCTCAACTTCCCTGTTCCCTTCCTCTGCCAACAGCCCCTTTTCTCTGTTTGTCTCTCCTCTTCTCGTCCTTCCATACTGCCCTTCAGTAATTGGAATCTTCTAATTATATTGGCTTCATTTTCCAGCAGAAAAGTAGATTTCGAGACTACTTTTTCCTATCGTTTTTATGATGGAAATGTGAGCCAAGGAAAAAAAAGGACTCAAATACTTTCTGCCTTTTCCTTCTTTCCAGAAGAGTTTTGCCTGTTTGGCTTCATCAAAGAAAACTTTGCTATTAATTTTATCTCTAATTGCTAAATGTTAAACTGTGACTTCTTCATATCCACTCTGAAGAGCCTTAAGTAAACTGCCTTGTGCTTCCAGTGTGTCCCAGTGGGAAATACGGGAAGGACTGTGCCGAGGTGTGTCAGTGCACCGAGAACGGGACATGCAATCCCATCGATGGATCCTGCCAGTGCTTCCCAGGCTGGATAGGCATGGACTGCTCTCAGAGTAAGCAAAGGGTTATTCTCCTGCCTCTGCTTAAAATGACGTATTTCTGCATTTGCTCAATGTTTTCTGAAAGTTACAGACAGGTTCTGGGGAAATCCCTGATGCTTTACAGCCACTGCCTTGCTCTCTTTATGGCTTATTTCTCTTAATTAATCTAAGTTAGCTCTGGATTGAATTAGTTAGTGCATTTGGAGTTTACAGAAGCCGTGACTGGCTTTTATTCCAGGAAAGGGAGGTCACAATCTCTTATCAGAAAAGAAAGCTCCATGCTCCCTTTTAATTTCTAGCTGCCTTCCCTTTTTTTTATTTTTTTGAAATCGTTTTCTTTCAGCTGTTGCATTTAGAATTTATTAACCAGTAGATGTTTTCATGTACCAGCCCCCCAGAACTGAGAAATTAGGCGGCTGAAATATTTCTATTAAATGTAATTTAATTGTAAAAGTCAGTGTGGGCTTGGAGGGATGGAGGATTTCTTCTTGAAAATTGCCCAGGTAGAAGATTGGCATTTGCTGATCCCAGAGTGTCATTTCCTGAGAGCATCCCTTAATTGAAGCTGGATCACAGAGGGAGGCAATATCCGATCATTCAGAAATGTTACTTCATATTCAGGATACAACTAGCATATTAGACAGCATTCCAGAGTAAAATATATTAAACTTCAGGTGATAAAGCAGGAATCGGATAAAAACAGACGGCTGTAATTTTGCTTTTATTGTGTGTCTTCCACAGGCAGAATATTGCTGTCACTCAAAAATGGGGCAGGGGGGAAGAAAAAAAGAAAGCCGCTCAGGTTCCTCGTTATATTTAGCCATGTAATTGGGAAGTGAGTGTTAGTTTCTGTTAACCTTGACAGAAGATGTTTTTTCTTGGAGAGCGACCATTGCCGGCCCAGGAGGCCGAAGGACCTGGTTGTAGCTGGTATGAGCCAAGGGGGAACATGGCTGTCCCCTCGGACACCTCCTCCTAAAGACGGTGGAGCTCTCCCAAGGTGATCCTGGCCCACACCAGGCTCCCGTGGGCTCCTGGCCTCGCCTCCCGAGCTGTTTCCATCAGACCAGTTAACCTGGAATGACCCAGTCGGCACTGCACAGGAGATAGTTGTAGCTCTGACTCCAGAGCCAGCTCTGGATTCACTGACAGACCCTGCAGCTCTGCCTTACACAGGAACACTGCAACAGGCTCCCCAGGGCAGCGATCACAGCACCAAGCCTGTCTGTGAGGCTCCTGCTGGGATTTTGGGGTGTCCTGTGCAGGGCCAGGAGTGGGACCCGATGATCCCGATGGGTCCCTTCCAACTCAGCACATTCCGTGCTTCCATTTCTGGTTGCTTATAGCACAGATACTTCAGGCCAAGTCCTGGTCAGCTTTACATTGTGTGAGTTGAGTGACCTTTTGTTTGATTAACGTCATGGCAGGGGTTTTTGGCAGCTCGTTCTGGCTTTAGGGGTGTTTGTCATGTGCCAGAAATTTGCATTTATCGTCCGAGTAGGAGCCATTGGCATCCACGGAAGTAGGCATGGTTTCTGTACTTTCAGGTTTCCTGGGAACTGTGCCTTATTAATTCAGGTCTTTAATAGCAAGCCATGGAAAGTGCTTTTTAAAGCAAAAATATAGTTGTTATATTGAAGGGCTATCATCATTTTGGATCTTTTAGTCTGGCACTAATAACTGTAACTTACTGCATTCAGTTTTTGGAGGGAGGCTTAAAATAACTTTTTAAAATATATTAATATTGTACTTGTTGAAATATAAAATAGAGCTGGAGATTTTAATTTAATATTGGTC
Organism: Oxyruncus cristatus; assembly: GCA_013399855.1. Lineage (NCBI taxonomy): Eukaryota > Metazoa > Chordata > Aves > Passeriformes > Cotingidae > Oxyruncus > Oxyruncus cristatus. The sequence goes on from VXAY01006543.1 coordinate 908,646, forward strand.
CCATCAACAAAAGCAATCTGAATTTGTGGATGGGAGTTCATATTGGAAGAAGTTTTCTTTACATTTTTTACGTAATTGGAGCAGCACTCGGCGCTTCAACTGAATGTGGTAATTTTAGTGGTTGATTGCATAGCAAAGTAAACCTGAATAGCTGGGCTTTATTATGCAAGAATTCCAGAATGTCAAGAAGAAAATTAAATTACCTCCATATCTTACAACCCCAAGTCTAAACTGTCTTCACAGATAATGCCAGTAAGGCAGGGGGAGTGCCCCGAGCACACCGGGACGTTGTGCCGAGGGTCGCTGGTTCTGTGGTTCTTGGTGCAGAGCTGATCCTTCCACGTGACCTACCCAGGGAATCATGGAATCAGAGAATCCCAGGAAGGTTTGGGTTGGAAGGGACCTCAAAGCTCATCCAGTCCAGGCAGGGCCACCTTCCACTAGCCCAGGTTGCTCCAAGCCCCGTCCAACCTGGCCTTGGACACTTGCAGGGATCCAGGGGCAGCCACAGCTTCTCTGGGCAACCTGGGCCAGGGGCTCCCCACCATCATGGGGAAGAGTTTCTTCTCAATATCCCATCTCTCCCTGCCCTCTGGCAGTGGGAAGCCATTCCCTGTGTCCTGTCATCCCATCCCTTGTCCCCAGTCCCTCTCCAGCTCCCCTGGAGCCCCTTTAGGCCCTGGAAGGGGCTCTCAGGGTCTCCCTGGATCCTTCTCTTCTCTGGGTGAACCCCCCCCAGCTCTCCCAGCCTGTCCCCAGAGCAGAGGGGCTCCAGCCTTTGGAGAATCTCCATGGCCTCCTCTGGATCACTCCAGCAGCTGCACATCCTCCTGATGTTTGGGATCCCAGAGCTGGAGGCAGTTCTGCAGGTGGGGTCTCACCTTTGCAGAGCAGAGGAGCCAAATCCCCTCCCTTGACCTGCTGGGAGAAATCCCTGTGCCAGGGCTTGACAGCATGGGAGAAGCCACAGGTTGGCACCAAGGTTTGCAGAGCAATTTCTGGCTTGGAAGAGACAGTCAGTGTCTGGGAAGAGCCAGTCACTGCCCAGGAACTCTGCCGTGTGAGGTTCTGCCTTCGCTGGTGTCTCACAGGTTCTCCCTTTGTCGTTGTTCCTCCTCAGCACTAACACAGTATCACTGCTCTTTTTTTTTTTTTTTTTTTTTTTGTCAGCTGACAAATGTTTTTTGTTTTCAAAGCTTGTCCCAGTGGGTTTTGGGGCCCTGATTGCTTCCATTCCTGCAACTGCCACAACGGAGCGCTGTGCAGCCCCTACGATGGAGAATGTCGATGTACCCACGGCTGGACCGGGCTCTTCTGCACTCAGCGTAAGCCTTTCAGGGACAGGAATCTGTCAAAGTATGTGCTGCTACCTCGTGTCTCTTCCAAGTATTGCAGTCTTCCCTCGAAATCCACCTACTCCTTACTCGGGATAACCTCACGTCACCCCAAGGAAAACAATCCTGAAGCTTTCCATGGTTTTTTATGCCTTTAAAAGAGGGGCAAATAATTTAGATTATTGATTCATTGTCAGGATTTGCACAGTCGATGTCCCTGCTTGTTAAGGCCCCAGTTCACGTGGCCTGACTTAGGAAAATGAGATTTCTCTTCCCAGTGCCAAATTACCAGCACTGCACAAGAGGAGATCCAATTCTGGTGAGCCTTTTAAGAGGACTCCTTCACTTGAAAGTAGTTGATTGATCTCTGGTCTTTTGGAGAGTTTCAGTTTAGCATCTTTTTTCACTTCTTGAAAATGTGGTTTGTATAGATGGGTCAAGTTTTCATTCCTCTGGAACACTTAAGAGGCAGTTCTGTAAGAGATGAGAAACACTACTTCAAGAAAATTGGCTGTCATAGTATTTCTGCATTAAGGCCATCAAATAAATGTTATTAAATATACAGAGGCTGAAAATCCATAGATTTATAGGCCTGCATGTTTTGTGCCGGTAACGCATCTGAGTTTGGGTTTCAGCTCATTTCTGTCTTTCCTTCTTCTGACTCCTGAAAGGTTGCCCAGCTGCTTTTTATGGCAAGAACTGTGCCAATGTGTGTCAGTGTCAGAATGGGGCCGACTGTGACCACATCACTGGCCAGTGCACGTGCAGGACTGGATTTACAGGCAAACAGTGTGAGCAGAGTAAGTACCAGCATGACGTCGGGTTTCTCTTTCTCCAGGGAAGGGGGCGAGTTTCAGAATTCTCTGCACAAACAGACTCTTGAATGAAGTGTTGATGTCAGCAAGTCAGTGCCCCCAGGCACCTTATATAATCCGTAGGGAGGAGAAGGTGCCTGTGGAAAACTGGGCAGTCTGAGCATAAGGAAATACAGTGAATCCTCTGCCAATTGGGCCTTTTCATTCCCAGGCTAAAGTTAGGTGAGAGGGAGCAAGTCAATGCACTCAGTGCTGACTGGGTGGAGCCTTCCCAAAAAAACTTGTACCTAATTAATAGAAAAACAGCCCAAAAGCTGCATCATGCCTTGCTAATGCTGTTGAGAACAGCAGCATGAGGTTTCCTTAAGCATGAAGGAGGACAGAAGGGTTAAAAGAAATAAATCCTTTCTGCTCTCTGCCTTCCAGGGAATATTTGGGCTTTCCTGCATAAGTTGTTATGCTATAGATGTGGAGAAAATAAAGATTCATCTTTACAGGGAAAGCAGATCAAGTAAACAAAGTTGTTTGCTATTTTGGGAAGGATCTGTGTTTAGTTTGAGCAGTGAGCAAGTGTTTAACAGTGAACTCCAATTACCTTCCAAGGGACCTGGCGTGTTTTACTGGAATTGTTGTCCATGTCCTGCTGGCATATTTAGCAGCCTGTGCCAGATGGCTTCTTTAAAGAACAGGGAATGAGGGTAGTGCAGACTGGATGTGCTGTAGCTGAATAATGACTTGTTTGTCCAGTGTGGTAAATGACACAAAAATTCTCACACACTTAACTCATATTCTAAATGCAACATAAAATCCATCTCACCTTACCCAGGCATTAATTCCACAGGGTTCCCTTCCTTTTTTTGGCAGTAACATTCTTGCTAGATTTGCAAGGGAAAGCTTTAACTGAAGCTCACTGCATGGATCTTTGTGGAACTGTTTGTACGTGTAACTCAATTCATAAACATCTTTCTGCACACACTTGCATTCAGCAAAGTGAGTATCTCAGGACCAAATCTGTGTGTGCTCCTGGGGGATTAAATATGGCACCTCTGTAACCCTGGCCAACTTACTGTGAATTCGGGTACAGCCCTACTGCAATCATCATCAAAACAGGAAACTAAAAAGTCCCCCAGGAGAACTGCACATTAGCAGATTTTATACAAGAAGCTACTTTTTAATTCCACCTCTGTACAAAGCCTGAAGCTTTCTTTTCTATCCAAACTACAAATGTATTTATTTATCTGGTTTTCTACTGTTTAATCGAAAAGAATCTCTTCATTAAGGGTCCTTCCTTCTCCAGATCCTGCTGAACGGGCAGTCACACTGCATTGCAGATGAAATGCCTAATTGCAGGCAGTTTCTGTGGTGCAGTCCCAAAATTCAGGCTTTATTCACTTTAAGTAGACTACGGGTTACTATCAGAATGAGCATTAATTGTAATTTTTTTCCCCCTTATTTGAGGGCCAGCAGATTAAAGAAAGAGATACAACTTTTAATACACACTGCGAATCATTACACAGATACTGGCTACAGTTCTTCACTAAATACTAAAATTTGGCTACTAGAAGCTACTTAGAGACTGACAACTGGGGAGGTGTCTCATGCCATGCAAAACATTTGCAGTGACACAAAGGAGTCACACCTTAAACAAGATACATTCTACAGTATCATGGCAAGTGTGTGAATGCTTTCAGTAGTGCTTCTTCTCCATGGGAATAAGTGGGATGTGACAGACATTGTTTCTTTCAATTTATTATTGAATAGTGCCTCCAGAAGTAAAGTCAGCTGCCTACAGATTTATTGTAATAGCCCATCACGGTAATTGTATGAATAAATTTCTCAGCTGGACATTCAATCATTCTGTCTTTGATAGAAATACAAAGACAGGATAGAAATGCCTTCTATATCAGGAGTCCTGGTACAGAAGCAGAGCAAATCAAACCATTCAGATGCTCAATTCTGTAATTCCACCTACAGTGTTCTGTTCACCTCCTGGCACTAGTAGGGATGTGAGGGAAAGCATGTGGGATTTGTTTGGTAAAACTCTATTGGGTTCATCTAAAGGTTCATTAAAACTTTTCTTTGCAACCACCCCATGAAAAAAACATCTGGAGGGTGGTGGAGAATGCTAAGCTCTTTCAAGATGTTGTCTTAAGCTTCTGAACTCGTGCTCTGCCAAATTCTGAGCATTTATAATGTATATCAAGACTTTTAAATCCTTTGTACCTATTATTGATTTCATCCTTGGGAAGCCTTGTAAGGTTTTTCCAGAAAGTTACAGCTTAATAAGTAATAAATTGTGAATGAAATACATTTATCTTCCGCTTTAAGATAATAATAATCACCTTGCATTAGGGTGTTATCCTGGAGACCCTGAAACCAGGGAGACTTTTCTGCTGAATTTTCCATTGCACCCATTCCTGAAAACAGGAGGAATTCTTTCCAGTGTTTTTCTTTGGCTTCCCAGAGTGCTCACCAGGAACGTTTGGTTATGGTTGCAAACAGCTTTGTGAGTGCATGAATAATGCTACATGTGACCATGTCACGGGTACCTGCTACTGCAGCCCAGGCTTCAAAGGAATCCGGTGTGATCAAGGTACAGTGGGATTCTGTCTGTAAAATCCCTCCCTCTTTATCTCTCTCTCCCTCTCTAATGATGTCCTTGCTTTAAAAAAAAAAAAAGAAAAAAATACAGTATTTCAAAAATGAAATGCACGATTCAATTTACAGTGTGTTATGAATTACTTTTAACAGCGGCTCTTATGATGGAAGAATTAAACCCCTATACTAAAATTAGCCCTGCTCTTGGATCAGAGAGGCACTCAGTGGGAGCAATCATTGGAATTATTATTCTCCTTCTAATTATTATGGTCTTGCTGGCACTGTTTGTGTGGTATCGACGGAAACAGAAGGAGAAGGGCCATGACATGCCAAGTGTATCTTACACTCCAGCCATGAGGATGACTAATACAGATTACTCACTTTCTGGTAAGGGTCTTTTTATGTTAATCAAATATAGACTTGTGTTCCTGTGATGTGTAACATGTGCTACTGAGCCTCAAAAATAATGACACTTTCGTTCCTCCCCTGAATACCGTGATCTGTAAACACATAACAGGGACAGGAAAGCAAATATAAACTGATTTAAGCTGCTTTATATGTGGAAGTTTGCTTAGCACAATACAGGGTATACCCGGGCAAGAAATGTGCTGCATGGGCTTTAAATCACCTGCATTCCTGTGGCAGTGCAGAGGAGTTTTGGCTTTGTGAAACCTTGAGAAGCCTTTTCTGGCTTGAGGAAGGGGATTGACTGGGTCAGTCGTAGGGTTTGGGTTGTGGCTGTGTTGCAGTTTGTGATTTGAGGTGTCCTGTTTGTTGTCACTCTCTGCTGAGCACAGACCTGTCTCTGTCATCTGAAGAGCTGGCGTGAATTCTTTTCCCAGGAGCTGATGAAAGCAGGAGGGAGGAAGGGGAAGGCTCTTCGGGATCACAGCATTCCTCCTTCTTTCTATCTTGTGCTACTGCTGTGGAGGACAGCTTTTCTTGACAGATTGGCTAAACTTTGGAGGATCTGATCTCCTTTTCAACACTATCACTCTTCTTCATTCCTCTCTGGCCAATATCAGAGAGGATGCCAGGCAGGAGATGGATTTGCTTCCTTTTGGTTTCCTCTGATCTGTCTCTGGTGGGGATCTCCTCAGTGTTTGCTGCCCTCTGACTTCTTCTCTTCCCTTTAAATGGCTGAAACTGCAAGTCCAAGTGAGTACAAGGGCCTGAGACAGGCAGAGACCTGAGACAGGCCTGCAGTGCCTTTTCTTTCTGCTTTCTCCCGTGAGTGCACGAGGCCCATTGGCTTCTGTGCTGTCTCAGGGAGACATGGCTGGAAGCTTCCTTCTGGAATTCCCTGCCCAGGATGCACCTGGAAGGAGCCTCTCCCGTTAAGCCAGTGATAGCAATGCCTGGCTACACCTGGAACCTAATCCCAGATCTTGTCTCCTGGCACTGGGACTTCAATCCTTGTGTCAGGGACATGTTTGCCTGTGGTGGCACCTCCCACATCAGGGGCTGCCCGTTGAACACCATTGACCAAATTCATGTTTAGATCACTCAGTAGGGCATTCCTTCTTCTGATAGCTACAAGATGGGGGGGAAAGTCATCCTTGGATTTCCTCCCATCGCTCCTTATGTTTGAATTTTAGCTTTGCTAGCTCTTGCTTAAGCTGCCCATTTGGGTAAGAAATGAATGAAAGTGTTGACAGAGAGGGCTTGTCTAATCCTTGACTAATTGCCAGTACAGCTTGGCCTGAAATTTGTCATTTCAACACCATTTGAGGAGCCAGACCATGAAATGCAAAAGACAACTGTGGCCCATCTCCACAGCAGTGAGGCTCTGGATTCTGAGGGAGCAGATCACAGCCCCTGGCATGGAAAAATGTCCTGAACTTTTCAATGATCCATTTCTCTCACATTGGCACCTTATCCATCTGTGTACAAAGCCTGCTCCACCTCATTTATCTCCATGCTTCCCTAGTTAATGTATGTGCAACCCAGCATGTTTAGGAGACACTGCTCAGACACTTCAAAGTAGGGAGAGGAATGTTGTTGGGAGTTCCTGAGTGGAATCTCTGAGCAGCTCCTTTCAGAACAAAAATCAGTTGTTTTTTCTCCATATTTTGCTATGAAATGAGACTTCCCAGTGGACCTGATGGTGTCCCAGTCTCAGACACTGCAAGAAGTCTGGAAAAAGGCTAAAGCTGGGAAGGGATTCTCTCATCCTGGCAAGTTAACACAGACAGATGACTTTCCTCCTGAGCCATAGAGAGAAAGCCGTGATGTTTGAAGATGTTGGCAGCCCAGGACTATGTTTGTGGGCTATGGCCTTGTGGGCTTTAATTTGCTGTGTAAAACGTTCTTCACATTCCTCTCAGGTGCAGCCACCCATCCCAGAGCTCCTGATGCCACGTGACACTTAACTCCATGAAGAGAGCAAAAACATTTTAGGGATGGCTGAATTCCTGGATACGTCATGAACATCTGAGGGATCCCATCCTTCAGCTGCATTGAACCTGGGATCTCTTGTGGTCCTTGGGCAGTGACAGTGAGTTTAATTCTGGCCCTTGTGGCACTGCTGCTCCGTGTCAGCCCAGTTTTGAAAACCCCTCACAATCCCAAACAGCACCAGGTCAGTGGCATTACCTGGACTGCTCTGGGAAGAAATTGGGTAATGGTTCTTCCCTGTTCATCTCAGTCAGTGATGGAGATGCAGAGATGGGAGTCTTTTCTCTCTCCTTTGTGCAGTCCTTGCAGCAATAGATATTTTATCACTCAGGAAGCTGCAGTGGAGTGGGGTCAACCATCTCTAGAGGTCACAAGAATGATTTTCTTTCTTCTCCCCCTTGGAAAACTCTGCCATCTGAGTTTGCAGAGGAAGGTTAGGAAGTTAGAAACACACTGCTCCATCTTCATCTCATTATAAATTGCCTGCAGGTATCAGCATTGTTTCAAGTTGTGGTTTTTGTTTTAGAAGGGCATTTACAAATTCTAGACAAAGGCTTCTGAAAACTCCCTGCCAAATTCTGACTGTCCTCCAGTACCTTCTCTTACTGAGAGACTTTGTACCTGTCAGTAATTACCATCCCAGCTTGGGCCTTGCCAGTGCTGCTTCACCTCCCTAGACCAGAGACAGGAAAAGGTGCTGATGTGCATCTTCCTCGGTAGGAAATGGGGAGGTGGATAGAGAGACAAGATCAGAGATGAGGAATATCTGGGTGGCAAGACAACACGTGTGTATCTGAGTACCAGTGTGCAGGTGTGTGTTGCAGAGGATGCTGAAGGACAGAAGCAGTATTGCACAGAGGAAACAGGGATTCCAACCTTCACCTGGAGGTTTGTATGTGGATTAAGGGCAGAATAATATGCAGCTGTACTTGTCCAATGAATATAATCCCGTGTAAACTCGTGTGCTTTGGCAGGAACTCCACCTGGATGGCTGCAGTCTCCAGCTCTCTGTGGGTTGTAATATTATGGCTCTCCTGAATCACCGGTTATTATTTTGCCTGTTTGCTCTCATTTGGGTAATGGTGGTGTTGTTTCAGAACAGAGTCACATGCACAGATCCCAAGCTCCGGGCAGCAGTTTCTTCCAGCACATTAATTTATTTCTGGAGGATGTTTTTGGTCCTTGCGTCCTCAGCTCTCCCGAGGCTGATAATCCCTGCATATGTGTGAGAGAGATTATAAGGCTGGGGAACCCCTTGGGCAGCCCTTGGACTCTTTTGCATTTGTGGATGAAGGATGTGGCAGCAAAACACACACTCTGCCCAGCAGCCAGAGGGAAAGAAAACCACCCATGCTGGGAGAGCTTATCCGCAACACTTGGATCTGGGAGCAGACTTTCCCAAATAAGCCTGAAATCAAAATGATGCTCCCCAGCATGAAAACAGTGCATTGCATCCAGAAAAGTGCAGGTTGTGTAGGTCGAGGAGATGGTGGACAGAAAAGAAAACTGTGTGGCAGTGCTGGAGAGCAGCAGAGATTTCCCATCAGGACTTTCACACAGACTTGGGTATGGGCTGAAGGGATGTCTGAGGCCTTACCAAGGCCTTACCAAACTTTCTGGTAGGGGCGAATCCTGTGCTGAGAGCCAAGAGCTAAGCAAAGCCTGATAAAAATAAAGCACTTTGGATCCTGAAGCCCAGACAAGACACTTCCAGAAATGATCTGCAGTTGATGTGTGGTGGGAGGTGGCAGAGTGAACCCTCCTGCTTGGAGCCTTCAGCCGCCTCAGTGACGCTGTGTGGGCAGAGAGGACCCGCACAGAAAGCAGAGAGCAGCTCCATTTAGCAGCTGAGAAGTCTGGGTCGGTAGTGACTGCAGTGCTCACTTAGCCCCTTTTATAGCCTGCAGCTGCTCCAGGATGGGGACTGGCGCTCCCTGTGTCACCCACAGCCTGGGCTGGGAGCAGGAGCTCAGTCCATCAGGTGATAAACCTTCATCCAGACCTCATGGGTCATCCTCTGGAGCAGCGTCAGGCTTGAGGGGCTCACAGCAAGGCTCTGCCATCATGTGTCCCTTCACAGGTCTGATCTCCCCGTGGTGACATTAACATTACCTCGGGGCTATTTTTGTTTTGTTTTATTTTAAATAATTCCCATTCTTTTAGGCATTTAAGTCTTTCCTTCCTGTTCAGAGCATAATAAAATTCTCATCTTTGGGAAGAGCAGGGGTTTTTTTGTGAGCTGTGGGTTTTTTGCTGGTTTTTTTTTTTTTTTTTTTAAGCAGGAACAGCATTAGATTTGAATTTGATTGAATATTTCCAGCCAGCAGTTACAAGAGCTTCATGAATAAATGTGTAGAAAATGGACTGTGCTATCAAGGTAAATCAGCCTGGGTGGGTACTTAAGTATCGACCAAATGGAACTGTGTAGAAGGAGTAATTCTGAGTACAGGGTGGGGATAAAAGGGCTGTGGTGATGTGTGTGAGCTCAGGGTCATTAATTCAGCACTGTGCTAAGTAGTAGGGCAGTCTGGGAGAGTTTTATTCCAGCTCATTTTGGGTGCAGAAAACAAGCTATGGCCAGATAAGCTGGGGGTGAACTTGAAAGGTGTCATCTGGTCCCTGCCCTCAGCTGAGTGATAAGGGAAGGGGAGGGCAGAGCTGCTGTGACTCTGCCATCAGCACTCACCCACGGAGCAGACAGAGCCAGATCCAAGTGTCCATCTCTAGCTGGGAGCGCAGGTTGGGAGGAGGGTGATGAGCTCCCTCGTGCCAGGCCCCCCGTGCAGGCTCAGGGCTGTGTGTGAGCAGCTGTGTTGGTGTTTGTGGGCACACACCGACACGGTGGGGGGGTTCCAGCCCCAGTTCTCACTGGCAGCCCCCAAGAGATGGGTGTTCTGTGTTAATTTGATTGCAAATGTCACAGAGTTGGAGCTGGGGAGGCGGCAGAGCCCTGGCAGCCTGGCTGCAAGAAGTTCGATGCAAAGACTTCAGCTCTGGAATCACATCCTGATCTACTTCATTAACAACAACCCCAGAAAACAACTGAGACTCAAAGGCTCTGCTCTTACCACAAACCAGGGCTGACCTCGAAAATCCCTGTGCATGTTTCAGCAGAAAAGAAGTGCTTTGTCAGACCTGCACGAGCAGCTTCCCCTCAGCAACAGCACTTACGTAAGAGATAAAGCCCTGCAGATAAAGCCCCTTCCCTGAAACGGGATATTCTGCAGTAAATTAAGCTAAATCTAGGTCTCCACAAGATGTCAGCAGAGCAAAGTGCATGTTCAGAGCGAGGCAGAGGGCAAGGGCAGAGGGGTGATGGTGGCAGAGAACTCCCTCCATGCCAGCCGGGGCCATGTCCTCCCTCATCCATGGCCACCAACCTTCCATAAAGGTGGGAATGGGTTCAAACAGCCACCCCAGCACTTCATTACCCTTTCCACATGAAGGTGTTCCCTATAACCAACCTCTCTGCCTACAGTTTGAGCCTGTGTTTTATTAAAACCCATTCATTTGCTTCTTACAGGGCTTTGTTGTTTAAATGCTGCTGCTCCAGTTTGAATTTTCCATCCGTTCTTCTGATGGTACTTTGAAATATTTATCAATTTGTTATGCAGCTGGAACCAGATTGGGATTGATGTTTCCATTAGAACTGCCAGTATAAATATGATGCCTCTCTTGGTAAATGTGTTTATCAGTTAAAGCGAGGAAATAGATAAAATGTCTCTGAAGATAACATGTAACTGCCCGGGTTTGCCTTTCAGGGCTCCAGATTCCTTTTTTAATAAGCCTTTGGACAAAATGTAAAATGTTTTGGACTCCTTGGTATGGTTGTAGCCCCTTGATTTCCAACTTACCTGCTGGTTTGGTAACAAAAGGTTTAATTTTTTTTCATAACTGCAGGGGCTGTTCTGCTCAGTAGCTCTTACAAGTTTTAAGCTAAGGAAGCAACTGTGTTGCAGCTCATGCATTTCCCAAGTTTCGCATTCCCTCCCTCAACCTGCAAAGCAGCTGGACTGTTAGGAATGGCTTTTTTAACATCTTCAAAAAGACAATGCTGTGTTAATTAACTATTTTGCTTTTTTCTCTTACGTGTAATGCTGATAGTCAAGAGCTTCACGCCATAATTCAGGATAGATTGTATCTGCAGATGTTTTAGATCTCCCAGAACTCTAACCAAGATTTCTAAACTAGGTTGTCTCTGCCGTGTTTTCAGTTTCTTAAGGATTGTTATGGCTTCCAAAGTACTTTGTGATGACTTGTTTTCTCCCCAGATGTATCTCAAGGTAGCGGCAGTGTACACTGCTTTTCCAATCCCAGCTACCACACTCTCTCATGTGGTGTGACCTCACGCTTCTTTCCCAGTAATCTGGATGGAAACAGCTCCACTAAGGTAGATATTACCCCACCCCACTGTAGCAGTGTTCTTATCAGTTCAAGGAAATCAACCCAAGCACTGTCTGTTGGATCCCACTGTCTGCCAGCTTGATTTAAAACTCCGGGGAAAGCTCAGCTTTCCCCTCCCAGTATCTCCCCAGTCTCTGGGAATGGTAACTGGAGTCTCCATGCCTGTCTGGGTCGGCGAGGCTGGGTGTCTTAGCAACTCAAAGATATGTTTGCTTCTCAGAAGAGATAAATAACCGGATAAATATAATTATCCATTAAAGGAACAAAAATCAATGAAGCATTAGGTCAGTAATCTCACTTTGCTATTCCATTGTGTCCCAGGCCAGCAGACACAAAAATTCCCTGCTGACACAGATGGGCAGATAGATGCAAGAAGGCACCTGGGGTGCTTCTGAGCGCTGTTCTGACTCTCCCAGGGACATTGTGGGAGCTCTGCTGTCACTCCTGGCTCTCCAGAAGAGCTATTCCCACTGTATAGCACAAACATCCAGGAGTACCTTCCTTATCACATGTTGATTCCCTCAGACCATTCATGGACAACACTGGGACTCAAATCACCACTTTGGCAGTAGATTGAGGTGTGGTAAATGGTAAAACAGCTCTTCCTTTGGAGCCCTAATAAGCCAAGGTGGGACAAAGCATGGGGAGAAAAAGGAAATGCAGTTGATTTCATCGAGGTTGTCAGCTTTAAAAATGATGGGACTTGCAGGCTGTGTCACCTTAATCCAAATGCAACTACTCATTGGAAAGCCATAGGAACAAGATTACTGGAAAAAAGAAAAAAAGACAGTATTGTACGAGACAGGCAAAACTATCTGTACATGTGCTCCTGGAAGTCATTTCTCGGTTATTAAAAGAAAATCTCATTAAAATATAATAAAAAGGCTGGCTCCAGAGATTTCTCAGAGAAATGTTTAGACAGATGTGTAAATATGTTTTCTGATATAGATGGTCCCCTTGCACCATGCATTTTTGCTCCCCAAATTGAAAGTGCAAACTCTCATAATGTCAAATTTAGGATGAGTGTCCATCTGGGCCTCTAATCCTGTTGCAGAAATTTAAATGAATTCAGAAAAGGTCAAAGCCAGCACCTCTCCTGGATTCCCAGCCTGCAGTGCCATGTCCTCACAGAGCTACTTCAAATATTAAGCTGCTGGAAAGGTTTTAGCCCCAAGTGATGCATTCGGATCAGCCTGGAAGCTGCTCCTCTGCTGCAGCACTGACTGTCCAGAGTCAGTCAGCAGCTTGCCCTGGTAGTCACTGAAAGAAAATCCAATGGATCTGGTATTTTCAGGGTGTTTATCTCAATATATGGCCTGATATTTCCTTCAGCTCTCCCAGCATCTCACTTATTAACGGGAATGCTTTGCAGCACTGAAGAGCTGAGATGGCCAAAAACAAGCTTTGTCTGTCTGCAGCTCTCCAGCCAAGTGAGACAAAGGAGCACATAAAGCCCCACTGGCTGCCTTAACGAGTTCACTTCCAAATCAGTTTGCCTGGTGCCATTCCCACTCTCTGCAGAGAAATGTGCACAAGTTGTACTTGGAGGATTCATTTCTTTATGGTGCCAGCTGGGGTCACAAAGGAACCAGCACAGATGCAAAATGAAAAGAAATGGCAGAGGGATCTCTGAAGTGCTGAGCCAGAGCCCTGGATGTGTTATCTCTCCAAGGAGATCATGCCTTGGGGAGAGGGACTGGAGCCATTCCTCTCTCACTGCCCTCAGGGACAGCTTGGGCCACCTGCAGAGGCAGGACATTGCTCCAGTCTGAGGAGGGTTTTCTCTCCTGTGCTCCCCCACCCCCTCTTGTCCTCTTCTCTCTTTCTGTGTCTTATTTTGCCTTTTCTCTCCTCTTCCCTTGGTGTTCTCTCCACTCTGTTATCTTTGTTTTTCTCAAATCTCTTTTCCTATTCTCTTTTCTCAGCCAACCCTACACATATTATTCCTGTTTTTCCTCCTGCTCTCCTCTCCCAGCTCCAGGATCCCTGGCTCCAGGGCTCCCAGCACAGCTGCCCGACGCTGTGGCTGTTCACTGCTGTTCTCAGGGGGCTCACTGGTACCTCCCCCAGGGAAGGAGGTGGCTGAGGCTGGGAGCTGAAGGGCCCAGCACTGCACTGAGAACCTCAGTTTGGGAGATGGGTCTGTCTGCAAAGTACAGTGCCAGTGCCCAGCTCCCCACATCCCTGCCAGGACCAGGGGGAAGGTATCTCACCTCCTCACATCCCTCTGCCAGGCAGACATTTGGCCACTGCTCAGGAGCCTACACACGTCCTGGAGGTAAATCACTGAAGTTGCTGAGAGACAAATACAAGTGGAGGCATTAAAACCCACAGGGCCGGGCGGTTGTGCCAGTGGAGCAGGGACTGGAACACAGGCAGGAGGAAAACAAGTGGGAGGAGAAGGGGGGGAGTATGAGAAGAAACTAAAAAAAGGCTTGGCTTCTTTTATGTGGCAGAATGAATGCTGAGGGGGAGCATGATTGCCATCTCTAAATACAGCAAGGTAAACACGAGGAGGGAGGGGAGCTGCTGAAGTGGGATGACAGCGCTGGCACGAGGACAAATGAGGATGAACTGGCCGTGGATGCATCGAAGCTGGAAATTAGATTTCTAACATCAGATCAGCGAGATTTTGGAATGGCTTCCCAGGAAGACTAATGGGACAAAGAAATCTGATTACTGTTAAAATGGAGCTTGATCAGCTATCTAAGGGATTATGTGCTTGGGTGTTTGCAGTGAAAGGCAGCAGGACTCAGGGACTCCGTGATCAAAGCCCTTCCAGTCCTGTGCCCCTAAAACGTGTTCCGGCTGCCAGCAGGAGCTTGTTGGGCTGAGCTCTGTCCCTGTGCAAGGTGCAGCAGAATGGATCTGCATCTCTGGGGTTAAAGAGGAGGCAGAGGCTCCAGGATCCCCATGCTGGACACCTTGCACAAGTAACTGCTCTCCACATGTGAGTGGGTTTGCCAGGTCAGCTTGGTTGACACGCTGGAACCATTGAAGTCAAGAGATATTTTACTATCAGTTTAAGTGAAGCCAAAACTTGACCTTTGCTCCTGCAGAAGTCTGGCCTTTTTTCTAATAACATGTGTAGCAGCAAATAATAGTGATGTTGCAAGTTACCAAGGAGTGTCAGACATAAACCAGAGTGATATTGTGCCACAAAATTGAAGCAGCAAATTTTCCCAAGCAGATAAGCAGAGATGCACACCTACCTCCACACCTGTGTCTTCACATCAGAGCTCGCATTGCTTGAGCCGAAGACCAGATTTCAGATGCTGAGGACCTGTTTTGCTCAGAGGGCGTTTGGCAGAACCACTCTCAGGGCTTCAGTGCCAGCTCTGTATTTGAGTTTTTGAGTTGTGCATTAAAGTAGGGATATATCTCACTTTTAGTGAACCCTGCAAAGCTTGTGAAGATTCCTCTGTATAAAGCATGGGGCTGCTGCAATGGTCATGAGCAAATGGAGGATTCTCACCTTGAGCTTTTGCAAAGCTCATAATTCCACCCTCACCCCCTTCCAGGTGTTGCTGGTTTCTACAGACATTATAAAAATCAATTGCTGTTAGATGTCCTGAATTTTTAAAGCCAGCAGTTTCACATCTATTAAAGGGAGTCCTAAATTCTACCGAAGACTTCACATAAAATTAGAAACTGCAAAACAGAGGTCACTGGACATGATCTGACTGGATGTCACCCAGCTCATAAAAAGGAATTCAGCCACAGAAAGCATTGTTAAAGTACCTTTGACTAAAACTTGCCCAGGAAGGAGGAAGGCTGCAAATACAGAATGGCTGCAGAGCATCCAGGATGGGCATGAAAGCTGAGCAGCACTGGCTTGGCCCATGGAAATCTGAAGCCAGTAGTCAGGGAAATTAATGGCAAAGCTCTTATTGATTGCTCTCCTGGAGGATAAAGGTGTGATGGAGCTCCTGCCAGCACTTCTTTGCCTAATCACCATGGACTTCAAAAACCTGAGCATTGACAAATGGCTGGTGGTGATCAGGTGGCCACTGTCATCTATCCAGCTATTTCAGCCAGGCAGATAATGACTTTGCTTTGCTCATGCTGGTGTGTCTCGTTGATCTTAAAGGAAAAGTTGCCAGATATGAGGTAGTTTTAACCAAATTGCTAAAATTACCAGCTAGGAATTTTAATGGAGAAATTTACTGTGAAAGATTTCTTCCTTCAGAAAAGCAATTTTGCTTCACACTAAAAATTGAAGTATTTTCTGTCTTAAAAAAAGAAAAAAGTTAACAAATTATAGTGTGTTAAGAAATGATAGTAGCACAAAGAGACAGCTATAATCACATTTCTTCCTAATTGCTGCATTCAGAAAAACTTAGAAATGTCCCCAAATCATTTCATTAAAAAAAAAATCAATTCTAGCCCATAGCTCTTCATGCCAAATTTTAGGTTTGTGAGCTGATTTATAAATCCTGCAAGCCCACAGCTTTTAATAGAAACCCCAAGACTTTAATAAATGTGCTCTAAGTGGTGCAGCTGGGTTGGAAATCAGCATTTGTGTTCTGGCTGTGAGTTCTGAAGAGAAGGACGAAGCCGTGGGCTCTGAGAACTGATGTGCTGAGGTGTGTTGGGCCACGATTCCTCCCTCAGGGGCCACATTCCAAGCTGATCTGCTCCTCATCCCCCTGCCTCTGCTGTTTGCCTGAGTGCCCCATCGCTCCATGCCCGTGTCTGCTGCCGGGGTTTCCATTCCCACGCTGGGGGAAGCACCAGGAGCTGTTCAGTGATAAAGAAATGGCTCCTGTGCCCTCAGCTGGGAGATGCCAACGCACAGCCACTGCTCGGGGGCAGGGATTGCTCTGGAAATGCTGCAGACAAGCAGCTTCATCAACTGTCTGCCTGCTCTGGGCACGTCCTTGAGGAGAGTGGCCACTGCAGAGGCGCCTAATGAGCTGATGACACGAGTTCCCTCAATGGGAATGTGGACAGAAAATGAGAAGGAGCAGGAGGAGCCCCGGACTCACTGGAGCTGTCTGGTGACAGATTCATGGGCTGCAGGGCCTCAGGGGACTGTGAGGATCATCTGGCTGCACTTCCCACTCAGCACAGGGCACAAACTGCCCTGAATTAATGCCTCGTGCAAGGTCAGTTCTGGGGGCTCTGCAGCAGTGTCTCCTTCAGCCAGAGCCTGGTTTGGATGGGTTTGAAATGGGCTCCTGGGCTGGTGGCACAATGGGAAGGTATTTGTGACCACACAAATATCCTGAGAGCACAGGGCCACATCCCCCTTCCCTCAGGTGGCACATCAGGAATTTCCAGCAGTGCTGGAGGACTTTCTGCAGAGCTTCCTCAGTGCCCAGGGACAGGGACAACCTGGGGCTGCACCCTCAGGTGGGGTGGCTGTGGCACTGAGGGCTGTGGGACAGGACTGTGAAGGTGGGTGAAAACACCTTTGGACTGGGGCTGTAGGTGCTGGGTGTCAGCTGGGATTTAATATCCCAACAGACTTCAGTGCATCAGTGGGGTTTTTCTTTGTTCCAGGTCTAAAAACCCACTGAGAGAGCTAAGCAAAAACTAATGAGAGATCAGGAACAATGAAATGTCTTAATTTTGAATATTTTCTTTCGATTTTAACCTCCTTTTTGTTAAGCATTTTCTTGTAAATACAGTAGAGCTGAACCCTCTGAATAGAGGCAGGAGGCTTCCCAGTCTGGAAGCAGACACAGGAGAGCAATGGTGGCTTCACAATTGTAATTTTTCATAAAAAGAGTTGGGGTTTGCTCTTGAACTGACACTTCCTCAGGACCAGCTGTATTCCAGCAGGTGTGGCTTTCAAGGGGAAAATGTCAAGGTGGAAAACTCAGCAGCTTTAGCAACTGCAGTGATTCCCACACCTCCTTGCTGGGGACTCACCTGATCACCAGGGGCTTTGTAGAGCTCCTTTTTGCTGTGGTGCCCCAGGCTAGAGGAGCCTTGTGCCCCCCAAACAGCAGCCCCTCCCCTTTCACTGACCACAGAGATGCTCCACTGAGTTCACTCCAGAGCCCCAAATCCCCTGTGCTTGCCTTGATGCTGTGTTTAAGCGTTATCTTGCTAAAGTGAGGCTTCGCCAGTGGCAGAGAAACCCAGAGCACGTTGACGGGGTGGTCAGTACAGCAGCAGCCTTTTCCAGGCATTCCCACCACGGCAGTGTGGGATGTATCCATTCCATGCCTCAGGCACGCAGAGGGGCCCAGCTGCCAACGCTGGGAGAGGTGTTCTTCCAGCAGCAGCATCTGGCTGGCAGCCCTGGGCTCCTCTCCTCGCTGGCAGATCCGCACAGGGCTTTGTGCTTCACTGTTGCCAAAGTTATTTTCCTTGAATTGAGAGAACTCTGTCACCACCCCATCCCTTGTCACTGAGCACACGGGTGCCTCAGCAGATCCCCTCAGCTCCAAGCAGCCCCTCTTTGCATGCTGATGTAGGTGGGTTTGATCCATCCATCTCCATTAGTTATTTTGGAGCTGCCAGCACATCACTCCATGTCCACAGGCATCCAAGTCGTGGTACTGAAGGAAATCCTGTATTTTCCAGCATGTTTGTGTTCATTGCTTGGTGAAGTGACTTTCCTTTGTGATTTTCCCCAATGCTAGTGAGCAACTGTCAAACTCATACAGATAAAGGGCTGAAATGTGAGGCCGAGTTAACAGTCATCTCCCATTTTTATTCCTGACATCCTTGGGCCGGAGTCTCGGGTGGGAACTGTCTGTTTCTTCCAGCATTAACCCATTATCATACTTTTTGAACAGCTCAGTAACAAAATCCTTGACAGAGAAACTGCAGACTGGAGACCCTACAGCTATCTGAATGAACTAGGTCAGTAATTTTTAAACCCTTTAATCACTTCAGTAGACTTTAGAGCAATTCCAGATCCAAGTCAGCCTTTCATAAAGGCATTAACAATAATGATGAATATTGGTGTTGTCTTTATTCCACCATCAGAATTGTGAAAGATGGAGAATTGAGAATTGTTTCCTTTACCACAAACCACAGACTAGGAGAGCAGAGTCAATATTCATTCCAAGGTTGCTGGGTTGAATCACTATCATCTAATCCATAAATGTTTTTTTAAGGACTGACTGAGGACATTAAAAATTCAAATCTGGGATTCTTTTTTTTCCCCTTTTCTTTCATGCTTAATAAAGCTTAGCACTAAATGCTGGCACGTTGATGGAGGTGTGGAGCCTCTGTGGGAGCTGGGGGTGCGATCCACCGTTATCTCCCAGTAAATCACACCCTGCCCAGTTCTCAGGCAACTCTGAACCACCAGCCTGTGCAGCCAAGCCAAGAGTGATGTTTAATTGCCTTTCCTGAGTTTATTCTCCCTAAGTGTTAACAGGGTTTTTAGCAGCTCTTAGCTCAAATCCTGCCCAGATTTAGTGCTTTGGATGCTATTTGTTTTCCTATCTGAGCACTTGGAGTTTGGCTTGTCACTGGCAGAGAAAGCATTTGCCCTTTCCTTTGCTGGGATTACTAATATCTTACTGAAAATATGCTGCAGGGGGGAAAGTGCAGCATTAAGGGGTATTATGGGATTTTTAAGGTCAACTGTCTCACAGCTCACGTGGCACAGGAATGAGCCCAGGGCAGCACCAGGCATCTCATCCTGTCACTGCCCCTGGCACACGCCAGGCCTCGCTCCAAAGATCGGGCCTTCCCTGCATCAGGAAAATCACAAACCTGTCAAGCTTCAGTGCAAAACCTTCTCATCAGTAAAACCATCGATGTTTTTTTCTGTATAATAACCTGCAGAACTGCTGTTGTGACGGGGGCAGGGGGGGGGTCAGAGTTTCCAAATGCTCCTCAAATCAAGTTAATTTTCCTTTTACCATTTTGCTGCTTTTTTTTTGCACACTTTATTTCCTTTATTTGTGTTTATCTTGCTGTGTCCTGAGTTCCCTGTGTGCCACATCTTGTCCTGCATTCATACATTTTATTTTAGTAGCAGAAGCAATGCCAAATGCCTCTGCAGTAAGAAGTGCTAAAGTATTTAGCTAAGTGGTTTTAGCTAAGTGGTCTCCGCCTAAACACTCAGTTTTTCCCAGAGCACTTTGCATCCAGGATACCTTTTTCTTTCTTTTTTTTCCCCCAGTAATTGATGAAAATGAGATTTTTTTTTCCCTCCTTTTCAGTACCAGAATTAATGCCTGCTCATGCTGACTTTCATAATGGTGAATCCTTGCTCAGATCAAGGCTGTTTTTACATGAAACTGCAAAATGTTTTCATGTCTTGGTATTACTCTGGTGCAATAAAAGCTGCAGGTTCCACCTCTGCAAATTTCACAAAAGAAGTGAAAATCTTCCATGTTGAGTTGTGAACACAAAACATTAGTGAAGCCCAGCGGGGTCACAGAGGGGATCTTGACCTTCAAACTGCATCGGGCATGGAAGTTAAAGACATGATGCACCTTCTCATCCCACTTTCAGCCTTAGATTTATGACACAGATGCCCCAGCTCGTGTTCTGGAAGAGCAGCCAAGCACTGGGCAGGGCTGGATTCGGTTGCAAAGAGTTAAAACAGGCTTGGACAACTGCACAGCTCCTGAGCTGTGAGCCTGAAATGTCCTGGAGAGCAGAGGTGTAAGTGAGCGAGAGGTGGGGGAGAACTTAAAGGGAGATGGAAGAGACATGGCAGAGAAATTTGGAACGGATGGAAACCTTCAGCTCTTCTGGTCACCCGCCTGCCAGCGACCCCTCCGACCGTGGCAGTGATCCCAAAGGATGGGACCGACCAGATGAGGAGCATCAGGCTCACAGAGACCTCTGTAGGCTTGTTGAAATTTGCAGGTGTCCTAAATATTAATTATAGTTGAGGGAAGGGAAATGGTAAGATTATCTATGTGAAAATTAACTCTGACACTTGTCTTCTAAAACCCACAATCATACGGAGTTTTCTTAATTCCAGTGGGTCTCACCAGACTGCAGGAGTTCTACCTGTTTTGCAGGACTTTGTGTGCCAGGTTCATGTTCTTTCCAAGTGGGGAATGTGAGGACAAAGCCTGTATTTTTACTGCTGGCACATTTGCTTGTGAGCTTCAAATACAGGGCTTTGTCAGAGAGCTGGTCCTGTCCAGGGGAATTGGGGTCTGGGGATGAGCACAGGTAATTCCCATGGACATGGCCTTGGGAGATCAGAGCTTGGGGACTCTGGTGCCAAGAAGAGGTGGCTTTTTCACCTCTCTGTGTGTCACTGCCTTCCCAAGGCAGCCCAGTTCTAGTTACAAGGGGGGGCTTGTCTGTTCTCCATCTGCTGCTGCAGAACAGGAATTCTGTGACAGATCTCTCCTGCTCTAGTCCAGTCTGCACTGAGCAGGGGCAGATTCCAGCTTCCAGCTCCCCTCCCGAGGGAGTCAAAACTCCTGAACCATGTCCTGAGTTCAGGGAGGGTTGTTGTGCTCTTTGGCTGCAGTGCTGGGCACAGCGGGCTGCAGCAAAAATGGCTTTATGTGTAATGTTTTTTTAACAGCAGTCCTTGATGCAGAGACTAAAGTGTGATTTGCAGCCCATCGTGAGGGACTCGAAGCCAAATTTATTCCAAAGGACCAAAGCCACTAAGCTTGATTCACAGCTGACTTTGCATTTTTCTCAAAGCCAAGAGGTGTGGAAAAGTATTTCCAGCCGAGACTCTGATTTCACCCAGCAGATAATTTAGCTTCCAAGTTAAACCTGGACTTTCGTAAAATGCCACATTCCTGGCCTGTTTAGGACTTTTCCACATTAATGACTTCTGCAGGTTAAAAAATAATGTGTCCATCATTCACCTCCTGAGGAGCGCAGTGAATACACAGAAATGGGTCATAAACCCACAGTATTGTAACAGATAAAAGAGAAAACTAAAGGCAGAGTTAAGGGTTGGGAAGGGTCATGTAGGGCTCCCAAGAGCAGTGCCCTCCCCATGGGTCAGCCTGGGTCCCCTTTGCTTCCCTGCCACAGCCCCTTCCCGCTGTGACCTGTTGGGAGCTCTCCAGCTGCTCCCACTCCAGCCTGGTGTGAGTTCTCCTTGCTGGAGGCACCATGTGGAGCTGCCCCAACACTGCTTGGTGTTGCTGCCCTTGGAGATGTGCTCAGCCCCGGCAGGAGGACGTGTGATCACCAGGGATGGCCTTGGGGAGCTGCACTGCTGGGAAAGGGAGCCCCAGCCCCTTGGATGGCAGCCAGGGGATGAATTAGCTCCATCCTCCTCGCCTGGGACTCTGCCCTGGCAGAAGACGGGAGAAAAACAGCACTGAGCTAATCCTGCTGTGTGACAGAGCTTCCCACACCTCCCAGTCAGCCTTGCCCTCTGCATCAGGAATTGGCTCAGGACCAGAGGTGGAAAACAAAGCAGAAGGTGCTCCAATGGACTGGGGGGTCACTCTTGGCCATAAGGGGAAGAGGCCCATCACAGGGAGCCAGTCATGCACCACCAGCCCTTGTCCTGTGCTCAGGGATGAGCTCTGAGAGCCAGAGCAAAGGGGTTGCTTTGTCTCTGATGTGCCACTAACACATTTAATGTCTAATTTAGTCATTTTCCTTATTTCACAAAAAAAAACAAAGGTGTGATGATAAAGGCAGTGGTACAGCATTGCCCGTGGCTGTGACAACTTTTCTGCAGAGACCAGGGGACACTCAAGGACAAAGAGCTGGGAAGCCTCTGGGACACACTGTTTGCAGGGCTCTTTTCCCAGCCTAACTGAGTTACTTGACTGGGAATCCCATAAGCCACGAAGACATTTCTCAGTAACTAAATTTGTATTGATTTTCCTAGTCAATAAGAAATACCAGACTCTATAGTTAAAGAGATTTAAAGGCTTACATTAGATTTGCCTTTTGATTGATATCGAGGGTTATCTGCAGTAGTGGAAAAGGAAGAGGTTCCCATCCCCTTCTGTCTTTGCTTCCATGAGGAACAGGAAGTTCCTGTGGAGCCACAAGTGTTATGTGTCAGCTCTCTGCACTGTCAGAGCACGGTGGACACTCAGGGACTGTTGTCACATCAGTTTTTGAACTGTGCAAATTTATGAGCAAAGTTATAGTAGGTAGTTCAAGCATATTGTAAACATCTCAGACCTGAGGCTGTGAGTCCAATGACCCACTATCCATGAACAAAACAAAGCCTAAAATTAGTCACAGAGTGATGCAACACAGCCTGCAGACTCAGTTTGGAAAGGACACGTTTCAGGCTTCTTTCACTAATCCAAGCCAGTGTTTCAGTCATGAATGTACCAGCAGATGATTTTTTCCTGATCTTCTGATGGATGGCTGTTCTTGGTAACCCTGCTGCAGGACAGCCCTCCCTTCAGGGAAGCTCTTAAGCACATGCAGAATTCTAGGCATGCACAGACTCCCCACTGAAGCTGAGTGTGTGCTCACAGCTGAGGATGTGCTTAAGAGCCTGCCTAAATGAGGGCCTCGATGTACAGTTTAGAGGGAAGAATATATGCTGCTCAGTAGTCAAAGCAATCCAATTTACATAAATATTTATTTGTTTTCCATTATATATCATTTTTATGCAGGTGCTTGTGGGATGGATAGACGTCAGAACACTTACATAATGGAAAAAAGCTTCAAAGGTATGGTATCCAGTGCTGCAGAACCCTGCCAGGTGTGAGGAGGGTGTCCTAGAAGAGGTGAGATAGGAGCACCTGGGGCAGTGGCCGGGAGAGACAGGGAGGGACAGAGCCATGACCCACACAGGCTGCCTGCTGGCAGCGCTCCTGGGGCCGTGAATTATGGAGTAAGGCTTCCAGGGCCACAGGCTCCTGCCTGGCACAGCAGCACAGGGCAGAAGGGAGGGCTCAGCTGCAGGGCAGGAGGGGCAGGTGGAGCTGGCTGGGCAGGGGACACTCCTGCAGGACCCACTGGCCACCCACAAGGATCTGGTGACAGCTGCTGAGGACAGACCGGGGTGTTTCCCTGCTCTTGGCCATCCTGAGCTTAAGCAAAGCCCCTGGAAAACGAGCTGCCCCTGCCTCGTGCCCTTTGCTGAGAGGGATTTGGAGCAGAGCTGGAGGACAGCGCTTCCTGAGGTCATTGAACCCCTCCCATGGCAGGAGAAGTTACGGGCACTGGCTCCAGGGCAGGTCTAAAAGGGGATCAGGGATGAGTCCTGAGCACAGGGCCCGCTGGTTTTACATTTCACTTGTCCTCCAAGTTTACATCCAAAACATTCCAGTTATGCCTGGACATGGGAGCACTTGGCACAGTGGTTCCCACAAGCTCCTGACAGGTTGGGCTGGGCTTTAGCACGTGGAACTTGTGCTCCAGAAGGTGGAGCAAGGAATCTGTCTCATGGGGAATAGGCAGGTTTCAGGCCGAGGTCCTTGATGTAAATCCAGGGCTGTTGTGTCTGTACATGCCTGGGAATGTCCCTCCATCAGCCAAGGAGGGAAATACCACAGCAGTGTCCTGGAGCTGCTGTTGGCTGAGTCACGGGGGCAGTGGTGCCCTCACACAGAGCTGGGTGCCAGACACCCACTGCTCTGCCAGGCCTGAGGTGCTCCAGAGCCACAGCTTTATCTGAGCTAACGAGTGTCTAAAGCTGTTCTTCACACAGAGCAATGACCAGCCTATAGCCAGGCCTAGAGATCAATAATCGCTTTGGAGCTGCTGTTTTCAACATACAGTGGTGCAATATTTGCTAAAAGTTCACCTTACTACACAAAATCACCAGAGGAAACTAACAATCCATGACCCAGTCTTTCTTAATGAAGCTAAAATTAAAATGTTAAAAGGATTATGTACATGTATGATACACATTATATACAATATACTCAATCCACTGGTTTCGGCTCCTTCAGTGATTCTCTTTTTCAGAAGAAAAATCTTACTACATTATAGCTAGTTGTAAACTTTACATGGAACTAATAATTTCGTTAGCTTAAAGTAAATTATTGTGTTTGCAAGGTTTAAAAGCTGCTTGAAACACATGCAGCAGGAGCTCCCATCCATAGGCACCGTCACACAGAGGGGAACCAGCGAGAGCAGAGGAAAAGAATCCCAGTGACAGGGAACTGTGAAATGTATTTTCTGTTCCTACATATTTTGCATATTATTTAGGATCTGAACCATTTCTTTTACGTGTTTGTCTCCTTATAAATGGAAAAATCAGGCCCAGAAGCCATGTCAGGACAGCTGGGGGGGTTCTTTGTGCTGCTCCGTGGCCTCAGACAGGCACGGCTGGCGCTGGCAGGGGCAGGGCGCAGGGACACAGGGACACACCCGGCTTCCCAGGGATTTTGGGGAGCTTACCTGCAGGCAGCTGGCAGCTGAGGGTTCTCAGGAGCAGCTGCCTTTGGCTGGCTGAAGGTTCCCACAGTCCCATCCGAAGGTCAGTTCCCGGACTTACACACCCCCAGTCCCAGGGGAATTCCTCCCAAAAGGAGCTGGGAATGTGCTGCATGCTCAGCTTGCAGCTCTTCCTGCCCTGCCAGGTGCACAGTTAGCCCTGACTCACCAAATTCCTCTGAAAGTTGGAGAGAAAGAAACTCCCAGTCCCGACCAGTTGGGTTCTGTCAGCAGAAAGACTTGGCAGGGGCTTATTTTTATCTGCTTTCATCCACTTTAAAAACCTGTTTTTTTCCCACCTGTGTGTTGTCTGGGGAAGCTTATCCTGCAGTTGAAAGTGATGTTTGGTGCTCCTGGACCAGCTCAGAGCCTGGGAGGGGGCTCAGGGGCTTGGGGCTGAGGTCAGGCTGTGGTGGTCCTGGTCCACCACCCGCTTGCCTGGGTCTCCTCCGAGGACACCAGAGCCTGTTCCCCTCGGGTCTGGCTGGGGGCTGGCCCAGAGCAGGACACCAGGATTGGGGTGTTCCCTGTGCAACCTGACACAAGGAATGCTGCCAGTGGAGGTGCAGGGGGTCAGGCACAGAGGTTTGGGTTTGCCAGGGTCGCTCCCAGTGTCTGACAGCAGCAGGAACCCTTGGGGCAGTGAGGGGCTGGGTGCCACAGTGGTGGCACCTGGTGACAGGGGCTGAACAGTCACAAGATTTCCAGAGCAGGTTTCTGAGCAGCTTCTTTCCTGTGCATGGTGCTCAGTGACACCATTTCCAAGCTTCTCCTTGCAGCTGAGTCCTTTTATATTTTTTAGAAGTATTTTTTTAAATGAGTGCTGATGCACTGGTGGAATAATGTGACCTCAGGGAGTGACATTTTAAAGAAAAAACCCCCGACTCTTTGCACAACAGCCAGGAAAATCCCTGTAGCCAGAAGCACTAACCTCAGGATTCAGCCTGGTTCGTCTGGGGTTTGTACAGGATGTGTCCCCACTCCTGTGTCACTCTGAAAAGCAGCACTGAGCCCTTGCTGTGTTACTGTCCCTGCAGCAGCCAGGGTTGGGCAGGACAGGGACAGCAGCCAGCAAGGCACAGCATCCCTAAAGGGGTTACAGCAGGAACAGCACGTTCTACCTGTGAGCAGCACCTTTCCTTAGCGCTGCCAACGGCGCAGTAGGTTCCAAGGCTTGTGGTTAGGACGCCAGGGGAAATTCAGGGCAAAAGACAGGAACCCAGTCTGTGGGAGGGACATTTCCAGTCCCTGCTAACAAAAATAAACCCTCCAAAGGTCTGGTGATTGGTATCCAGGCAACACAGAAAGCAGGGACTGCAAAATTAGAGCATATTGCCCATATTTCTCTGGAAGTCCGGCTGATCCAGTGCTTCCAGTGAGTCCCAGCGCTGTGGTGACAGTGCCACGGCTCGAGCTGAGCTTCCACCTCCATGAGAGCTCCCTGTGGGTACAGGGGAGGATGAGGAGGCAGCATGGCCAGAGCTCACACAGGGCCTGCAGCACCACGGGCTGAGAATTGCTAAACACCCTTGTTCTGGTTAAATTAATTCATGAAATGAAATCTGACAATCGATGCCAGACTTCTTAATTATCCCCAAATTACCGTAATAACAAAGTAACTCAGCTGCTTCTCCATCCCTTAAATTCTCCATGATCCTGCACACAGTGTTTCTTGTGGGCTAAGGACTCCCTGGTGTGCAGCACATTCCCAAACATAGGCTGCTGCTCCATAAAATATATTTATTGTATCCAGAGCGAAGGTCTGATCCCGGGGTAGTCACAGAGCTCCCGTTTACGTCACAGGGAATCAGCTCCTGGGCATGTTGTTTCCCAATATCTTCTGGGGAAAGGCAGTTCCTGGGAGAGGCTGAACAAGTCTGGGCAGCCCAAGTGGTGTTTGACTGGTGTCTCCCAGCATGGTGCTGGGAAGGGCAGGGCTGGTGCTGAGGGACACCTGCCTGGCGGGTGGTGTCAGCCCTGACAGCAGGGCAGGTGAATTTTAGCTGAGGAAGGTGAAAATAGCTGAGGTGGACTTATTAAGGTAGCTGATGTGCTACAGGATTTTTGCCTGTGCCAGCTCCAATGTGCCCAGTTCCATAAACAAACCAGCACCGACCCACACAGCTCTGCAGGAGGAGCATTTCTCACCCGGCCCTTTTTTGCTGTAGTAGCCAGCAGTCCTTTATAATTGACATTTTATTATTCTGAGCCCAGCTCTGGTTTGATTTGGTCCCTCCCAGCCGTGGAGCCGACAGGGAATGCTTTGTAGTGGACACTCAGGGCAAGGGGAGGATCCTGCCTTTTGCCCTGTGAATGTTTGCCCCAGAAGATGTTGCTCAGCAGCACAGCTTGAGACAGAGAAGGAAGTTTGTCATAATCTCCCTGTCTCGCCCCAAAATGTAGAGCTGGCTCGTTAAAGGCTGCCCAGGCTCTCCCAACAGGCACTACAGAGCTGTAGTAGCCACCAGGAGCTGTAACTTGCTGCCAGGTAGAGCTGAGCCTTTCTTTGGCTGAGAATGGAATAAAAGCCTCAGGAACGAGTCTCTCCTCATCCAGCCGTGTCCCTGAAGCGGTGAGTGCTCCCACTCTGGCTCCTTGTCCACGTGAGAGAGTTCACTCATGCACAACCCTCCCAGTGACTGAGGACTGGGGCCCAGTCCAAATAGGTCTTTTCAGTCCAAAGATTTTGATTAATTGATTAATTCATTTGTTAGTCTTTGTCCATGGTCTCCTCACCTCTCACAACAGCAGATCCCAGACTGGCACCTGAATTTAAGTCACACACACAGAACAAAGGCCAACAACGCTGAGCTCACTCATGTGCAGGAGCCTTTGGTCTCCCAGGGTTGCTCCATCGCCCTGTAGAAGGATGGGATGGGGCAGTTTTCCCCTGGCTTGTACTGGGATGGGGTTGGTGAAGCTGGAGGGCCAAACCCTGTGTCCAACAGCCAGGGAATTTCGGTGTTCCTTGGTTCCCATCCGCTGTGAGCTACCAAACCAGGTGTGTTTCACTTGGAAGCAAAGGCACTGCTGATCTCACCCAGGCTGAAGTCAGACGAGGAGGTTCTTAGTTTTATAACTAAATAACTAATTGCAGTAGTGCCAGGGCCTCTGCCAGCCTCCCACCCCTGATGGTCCAGCCTGTCCTGCTGCCTTGTTTGCAGCAGAGCTGGTGTCACTGACCCTGAGAGCTCAGGGCTCTCCAGACTTGCCATGTCCCTGAAACTGGAGCCCAGAAAGGCAACCCCTTGTGCAGGTGGCAGGGCACGGCCTGGCACCTTGGTCAGGGCTGAACCCAGGCGAGGGGCACCAGGCCCAGGGGGTGATGGACACACAGACACACACACAGACACAACCCCAGAGCTGGTGGAGGGAGAATCACACCCAGTGGAGCAAACCTGGCGAGTGAGGGAGCAGGAATGGGGCTCGGAGACGAGGTTTGTAAGGGAGGAGCGATGTCGTGTTGTCTGTCATTTCTTAACCTGAATTTCTCTTTTTGTCTCCCATACTAGACAGCGGGGGCAGCTGGGATTGCAGCTATTTTGCAAGTCCCACTATTTCACCGGGAGTATTTCATATATACCAGGATCTGCCTTTGTACTGTAACCCAGCACAAGAAAATGCCTCATCTTTCATTGCATCGCTCTAATTCTAAATTACTGGCACTGCCCAGCAGGATGCACACAGCAGCAATGGCACGTTCTTGACTGTCAATGTTAAGACTTATTTATTCTCTATTGTTTTTTATTTTTTGAAGCAAGACTGGCACTGTACCTTGTAGCAGGCTGGCACAGCCCAGCCAGGGTCACTGGCCTGTGGTCACAGCTCTCACGCCAACCTTGTTCCCCCCACGTAGCGCCTCCATCACCGTCTCCTTCTCTCCAGCCCAGAGGAGAGGAGCAGGAGATGTTTGCAGCAATGGGGGGGAAAAGCAGAGTAAAAGTGAGGCTCAGACAGAGAACTGTCCCCCCCTGTGGAAATCCAAGTGTTCCAGCTTGTAGGATGCTGGATAACCCTGAACCTGGCGCTCTCAGGGGGCCACGCATGCAAAGGCTGCACTGGTGCAGTTGTGAGCCTGTGGCAAAGCTGTGCATTCCAACACAGGGCCTTGGACGTGCCCAAAGCCCCGGGACACTCACCCTGCAGCTGGCCCAGCGGCCCCAGAAGGTCCTGCCTGCAGAGCCAACTCGTGGTCCCGTGCGGGGTTAAACGCGGCTCCTCAGGAATTAGGGGAGGGAGGGAAGGCATTGCCACCTCAAATTAAACACTGCAGTAAATGACAGCCAGAACCTTTTACAGCAAAACCTTCGGTGCTGAGCAGGTTTTCATTTCTTTTCCTGCCAGTGAGTTGTGGATGCAATGGTCTGGAACACCCAGAGCACAAGCGCCGGGTGTCCGTGCTGGATGCGTCGAGGATCCTCCTTACCCCCTGTCCCTTGTCACCCCCAGCCTTCCTGCAGAGGCTCAGTTGTAATTACCTGAGTTAAGCCAACGGCCCTAACGCCCCCCCCGCTCTTGTTTTGCAGATTATATGAAAGAGTCCGTGTGCAGCTCCAGCACTTGTTCCCTGAACAGCAGTGAAAACCCCTACGCCACCATTAAAGACCCCCCCATTTTAACCTGCAAACACTCCGAGAGCAGCTACGTGGAAATGAAATCGCCTGGTCACAGGGAGTCCCCGTATTCCGAAATGCCGACTTCATCCACAGCCAATAAAAACATCTACGAAGTTGGTAAGCAGTGGGTGGCAGGGGGGCTGCTCCAGCAGTGGGGGGTTTAGTGGAGAGGCTGCTTTTCTGCTGTCCTGACACAAGGACTTGGCACCGGGCAGGGAGACACTGGCAGTGGGGGGAAGGCCTGAGCACTGGGGTGTTGTTTTGGGGAGCCAAGAGCTGTGGTGGGTATCCTGAATTGAAAGGGACTCACAGGGATCATCAACTCCAATTCCTGGCCCTGCACAGACACCCCAACAATCCCACCCTGTCCCTGAGAGCGTTGTCCAAACCCTCCTGGAGCTCTGGCAGCCTTGGGGCTGTGCCCACTGCCCTGGGGAGCCTGGTCAGTGCCCCACCACCCTCTGGGGAAGAACCTTTTCCTGATATCCAACCTGACCCTGCCCTGGCACAGCTCCAGCCATTCCCTGGGTCCCGTTTGGTGCTTTTCTCCCTGTTCTGCCCCATGTGCTGCCTCCTGTGCTGCCTGGAGGGGGAGGAGATGGTTTGGGAGGCCGATGTCCTGTGCTTGGACAAAACACATGAGGACAGTAACTGGTTTTGGGAGTGCTGTTGGTTGCCATAACCCACTTTTCCTTGCTCCCCAGAGCCCACTGTCAGCATAGTCCAAGACGGCCGCAGTCGGAGTGCCAGTTACCTGCAGAATCCGTACGACCTTCCCAGGAACAGCCACATCCCTGGGCACTACGACCTGCTCCCCGTCCGGCACAGCCCGACACACGGGCCCTCCTGGGACAAGCAGTCTTAAAGGGATGGACCCCACTGGGCCCTGTGCTGCCCACACAAACTGTGAGGAAGCAGAGGAGAAGCCATTCCTTTTCCACACTGTGGGATGCTGACGGATGTGGACTGGCTTATGCAAGGACCTGACGTGACACAACATCAGCTTGGGCCAGCTGCTGCTGCATGATGTTATTTATAAAGACATTTTTATATGGGTAACTGGAACTAACAGAACCTCCTCCATGTGTGGCTGGAGTGCATCACCCCAGGAAGGTGTCCACGTGCTCCAGGCAAAAACTCTCCGTGGCTTGTATTCTAACCCCGGCTTTGCTGTAAAATAAACCACAAACACATGCTAAGTAGAAGGACTTAAAGGTGTACATTGTTACCAACTGCATCAAGAAACCTTTTACCATTAGGAACGAGGTGACTGGGAATGCACTGGAATTGATTTTCATCTTTGTCATGGGAATGGACATTTTTCTGAACGAGAGCAGGGAAACTTGTCATTTCACTGTCAGGACACCTCATTTACTGCCACCACCACGTGCAACCTGTGCAGATCATGCTTGGTAATCAGCATTGGGAATTTCATCTTTATATTCAGCACCAGAGGGTTGAGTTGAGGAATATTAACACAGACACTTTCTGTGCCGTTTTTTAAATCTTTCCAAATGTCCCCTGATGTTTGCTAACGACCATTTCCACAGTGAGCCTCCCACCCACCTTACCACATTTCTGATGGGCACGGATGGGCTTTAGTTTTCCATATACAGCTTCTCTTTTGTTGGCTAAATCCAGCAGATCTGTCAGGCCTGTAAACTGCTGCACCTCCCTTTCCTGCCCCGGGACGCTGCAGGTCTGCACAGACCAGCCCTGGTTTCATTTCCTTTCCCAAAGCTGAACCACAACAGCTTCTCTCTCCCATCTTTCCAAACCATCTCCTCATGGTTCACCTGTCAGCATGCCACTGATGACACCCTTTAATTTGATGTGCATTACCATGTAGTGCAACGTTATCCTTTGGTGATTCTACCTGAAATGTCATTAAATGGAGCTGAAACTGGGTTTTCTCTTTCAGCAGCTGTTTGTGAACTAATTATCACGGGGCTGACCCATGGTAAAGTTTTGGACTGAGCCACCATGATATTTTTTTTTTTTTTAATTTATAATCTTTATTGACCTAGAAAGTAGAGTACTTGCCGTTAGTTCCTTGTAGATTTTGAGCATGAAGTAGTATTGACTCTAAGTATGTAATTTTATTAGGCAAACGCGGAAGTAGCAAGTTGATGCCTCTTAAATATAAAGAAATATTCTGTTGCACATTCGCCAGCCTGGTGGAAGCCAACGAGAACAGAACCAGCCCCATCAGTCTGCTCAGCACGATCCCTTGGGTGACCTGCTGTGCTTGGGACTGGAAAGAGGAGCTGGGAGAGAGTGTCTGGATCCCGGCTCCGAGTCACACCAGGATCACTTGGAGCACCGTGGTGGGGCCCACCCTGTCCCCACAGATGGGCACAGCCTGGGATTGGAGCCCTGTCCTTGGGAATTCTGCCCCTGAGACCTCTGTCCTTGAGAATCCTGCCCCTGAGACCCCTGTCCTTGGGAATCCTGTCCCTGAGACCTCTGTCCTTGGGAATCCTGCCCGTGAGACCCCTGTCCTTGGGAATCCTGTCCCTGGGAGCCCTGTCCTTGGGAATCCCGCCCCTGGGAGCCCTGACCTTGGAGCCAGGACCCACCAGGTGGTCAGGCTGGCTCTGAACACCCCAGCCTGAGCCCAGAGACCCTCCAGGCTCCCGGAGCAGCCGCTGTCTGTGCCACAGGATCATTCCCACACGATTCCCCGAATGCTGCATGTGTGCATGGGGGCCCTGACCGAGCAGCAATAGCAGTTTTGTTTTCCAGGAAAGCCTTATTTGAGAAGTAAGGAAACAGTTACTTTGTAGGGCCAGCAGGAATGTATTTTATGTACATGAATGGAAAGACTTACCTCAAAAATATCGAGAGAAAGGCGGTTGGATAAGGAATACTCTTGTTGAGCCCTACCCTGACACCCAGCACAAGTAGCCCCAGCTGCCAACCTGACCCATGTTTGTGTGTTGCTGTAGTTTGCAATGAGACTCCAGAGATCAGAGATGTGCTCAGTTGTTGTGTTTTAGGTTTTTTTTTTTCAAAGCCGGATTTTGAAACCCAATGCAATGATGTGCATAGAGCTTAACAGGAAAGAAACCAAGCGAAACAACAAAAAAAAAAGGTACCTTCTTGTATATTAGCGTTAGCTTAGGAAACAGGCACCAAAATGGCAATACTTTTTTAAGGCAAGACAGATTTGTAATATATTTGTTCACTGTGCAAAGGTATCCTACCTTGTACAAAATAAATTGAATTTCTCTCACCGTGTAGTTCTCAAACGTACTCATTTGCAGAGCAAAACTTCAACCCCTGCTCAGGTCCGAGTTGTCCAGGTGATGTGGCTGCTCACGAAGGGGCTGCCCCCCTCCAGCCACAACCCCCCACAGGCAGCAGGCCCAGGACACAAAAGGCAGGACGGCTCAGAAAACCCCGGGCTGTAGTTCCACATTAACCTGGAGTCAGGCCTAAACCAAAAGGTAAGTGGCTCTTTACACCCTTCTCCCAGTTCCTCAGCAGTTTGTCCTCAGTGGGTCTGAGTGAGAGCTCTGGGGATGCACAACCCCGGCGGGACAAGCCCCCCATGCCCAGCAGAGCAGCGTGGGGCCAGAGCCACCCCCACTCACTGACGTTCTGCTCCTGCTCCTCACGCTCGGTCACAGTGCCCGGCGCCACTCGCAGGTGCCCGGCCCTTCACGGGGGTGAAGATCCTGGAGGATCCAGCCCAGCACAGTCACCCCGCAGGAATGGCACACGGGACACGTGGAAGCTGCCTCAGCAGCTCCCAGGGAGCCCGGCCAATAAACCAGGAGCACAGATCTGCGGCAGAAACACCTCCAGAGGGAATGACTCCCAGGCAACGCAGCACCGCGACCGCTGGAGCTTTTCAGCATTTGTGCTTCATACTTCTGAAAATCTTGTTAACTAAAGCCCAGTGTGTAATCTTCTTAGACAAGACACACTCAATAAGCTATTTAAGGCTGGAAATTCATCAGGTTTGAACTGATGGAGTAAGTAATTCCAGCTTAATAAAAATGTCTTTAAATCACAACAATTCCATGTCCTTTCTGCCTAAGAGTCAGAACCTCAACTCCCATCAAACACAGGAGCCACTGATGCTCATGAACAGCTTCATAACTGATAAAGCTGGGACTATCACATATGTAAATGACAGCAAAAACCTTTGGCAAGAAATCCCGTTTTGCAGCATTAAATGGGGTTCCCAGGATCTCAGAAAGCTCCTTTCAGGACCCAAAGCTGTGTCTGTTGCCATCAGGTGTGTCCCGTTAGCAGGGAAGAGAAAAGCTGCAGACCTGCTCTGAGGGAGGACAACTGTGTTAGACGACCCTTCCAGGTCCTTTTCCAGGGGCACTTCCACTTCAGTGTCTTCTCACTGCCTGCTCCAAGAAGCTCATCAGCTTCCAGCAAGTAAAAACCTTCATGTCAAATCCCAGTCCTCCCAAAAAGCGCACCCAACACCACAGTGAGTCGTCCCCTGTAATTCTTTATTAGAATCATGGATGAATATATTTTAAATCAATCTAAAAAAATAATGAATCAAAGTACAGTACATGCATAAAATACAAAGTAATTTACAAACAGATCAAAGGAGCATGTCCAGAACTAAATACCAGGAGGAGAAATGGAGTAAAAAACAAGAAGTGACCGACTACAGCAATGCCTTCTGTGTGCCTTACACATCATGAGCACCGCGAGACAGAAGGGTTGGGATGGAACACAGCTGGAAGTGCCAACCAGATTTTGGATGTTCCACGTGGGTCATATCAGAGTTTGAGAAACATCCCCTACAATCCATTACTTCCCTGTAATTGTATAAATAACTGCAGGCATTTACACAACAAACAGTTCCTCTAAATGCTGTAGGAATGCAGTGCCTGTAGCCCCAGTCCCAGGGTCGGCATGTTTAGGAATAGCACAGAGTGATGTGCAGTGACAGAAGGCACAGTTCATGTATCCCTGAACAAGCGAATCCGACTGAGGATTTGTACGGAGCGACAGACAGCAGGAACAAGTCCAGCAGGAAAACTACTCCAGATGGTTCTGTTCAAGAGCACACACCAAACCACTGGAATAATTTAAAAATACTGGATCAAACAGAACTGAAAACTAAGGCCAGGTAGTTGAAGTTGTTGATTCATCAATTCAAGCATTCGAATATATTAATATAAGTGGCATGCATTAACAGGTGTGATATGTAATACGTGACAAGACCCTTCAAGGCTGTGTCCCATGAAAGAAAAATGGCATCCTCAAATCCTGATACCACCAGCACTGTGGGGGCCAAGCCTCAGGCAGCACAAAAAGAGGCTGCAAGCTCCAGGGTTCGAGTGACCCTTCCCCAGGGGCGCAGCTCCTTCACAAGAGGCCCCTCGGTGCAGCCCCAGCAGCTCTGCCTCACATCAACCTCCTCTGCAGCAGGTGCTAAACCACAGCACCTCAGTCACAGGTCGCCAGAACCTGCTGCTTGTTCTCAAGAAATTCTCCTTTTTCCCCCATAACACTCTACAAAACTTCACTTGACAATCTGAAGAAGCAGCCAAAAACACATTTAACTTACATTAAAACTGCACTTCAGAGCAACGGGCGCTTGGCCAAGCTTTGGGT
Source organism: Oxyruncus cristatus (assembly GCA_013399855.1). Classification (NCBI taxonomy): domain Eukaryota; kingdom Metazoa; phylum Chordata; class Aves; order Passeriformes; family Cotingidae; genus Oxyruncus; species Oxyruncus cristatus. The sequence goes on from VXAY01006543.1 coordinate 943,674, forward strand.
GCAGGATGCAACACCTTCAGACAAGGAAAGATTATCCTGCCCAGAGATATTTTCCTCGTTAACCTGACAGTAATTGCTTCGTGAGGAGCAGAATAACGTCTTCAAGTGCTCACTAAAGGTTTCTGTGCTCTGACTAATGGGCATCGTGTTGGGAAGGGATCAGCTGAGTTCCAAACAATTTACTGACCCCAAACCGACAAGTCGGCATTGGGAAAATACTGCAGCCACATCCAAGTAAGAGACTGATAAACACCAAAATGAAAGTGTTTTAAGACATGGAGAAATTCAGAAGGAATCAGCAGTGACTAAACACAAGAATGTAACCACGAGAATTACAAATATATTTAAATCTTGGACCTGGGGAATATACACAGCCTTTTAGGAAAGAATGGACAATTTATATATTCTGACAGCACTGCATCTTTGGTTTGTTTTCAGTGGTCGGGGGGACGTGGATGGGAACCACGTTGTTGCTTGGAGACATATCATTTTCACGTCTGTCGGACATTTGCTTCTGGGAGACAATGCGATAGATCTCTGCAGGACGAGAAAGAGCTGATCATTATGAGCACACCAGCAAAATGCCATCGAGGAGCCACACCTGGGGGGAGCCAGGCACAGCTTTGGAATTACGTAAGTAATGCAAAGAAGCTTTCACAAAAAGTTCAACTTGCGGAGCTTTCTGGATTCAGAAAATAAAATGGTTTTTTTGCAAAAGAAAGTACTTTGACACCCGTTTTGCTTCCCTTGAGATAAGAGTTAGTAAATGGACAGAATTCACAAATTCCTTTGCTGGAAATCAGGAACTGTGTAAGCACTCATTTCTTCTGAAGGTCCTTCGGACTCTGTGGATGGGGGTCACACGTTTGCTCATGGATCCACAGACAACAGCAGGATTAAAGAGAACCACTCCAGATTCCTCTCCCTGATAGGACTGCAGGGGCAATTCCTTCTCTCTCAGCACGCCCATCACATACAACACCTTGTCTACCATCCAAACAGTTTTAAATCTTCAGAAAAGGTCGATTTAGGCCCAAAAGGGGAGACTCAGCCCCTTAAGCAGCACATAAACCCTTTGCAAAATGTGCTATGTAAGAAATGTGGCCTCCAAACAAAGAGATTCTGAACTCAGAGAGCACAGGTTAAGCACCTGTGCCTTCACAGCACCTGCAGAGAGCCCTGCCCAGTTCCTGGGGTTTGTCAGTGGCCAGGGATGCTGCGCAGAAACTCAGAGCAGCTACAGTAGCACTTACTTCAGCTGCACGGAGAAAGAGTAGAGCATGTGTAGCACTTCACCCCCAGGAAGGAAATAAAGCACACCAGAAATAGAACATGGGGAACTCACTTGCAAATTTGAGTTTGAAAACCATTTAAGTTAAAAAAAAAAATAAAAGCTTGGTAAAGGTCAGTTTTACAAAAAGCCTGGAAGTGTTTCAGATTCAGCAAAAAGCCAACCCCGGCACGACAACATTCCATCTCCTGCCTTCTCACAGAGAAAAGTGTGCTGGCAGCAAACACACCAGCAGTGCCAGCAGCAGAGCCCCCAGAGCAGGGAGCTGTGCCCACACCCCATTTCCACGTTCCGTGCCCTGTCAGAAGGTTCCAGAGAAGCCCAGGCTGCCACAGACAGAGTGTCTGCACCTCCCTCCTGCACAGCACAGCAGGAAGAGCCCAGCTCATGAGCAGCTCTGGCAAAACAAAGCAAAGGTCCACGTTCTTTTGGGGGTTTCCATCAGAAATTTGTCATTCGTGAGTAGCCTTTGTTGGAAACTTTGATGAGCTGCTGCTTAGTGCACATCCTGCCATCGTTTCTGGAAGTAGAGCAGCCTTGTGCTGAGAGATCCTCACACAGCTGAGTGCCTGTGATGGGATGAGATGGCACTGAGGAGCTGAACAGGGTACCTGACAAGCCCAGCTTGAAAGCTGTCGCCCTGAGGCAACAAGCCTGCACTAATTTAAGGTGCTCACGCAGAGGCCAAGCGCTCGCAGGGAGAGCAGGAGCAGGGCTGCACACATCCCCGGGACTGCTGGCAAAATGGACATCTCTCCCAGACACTGTGCTGGACTGATGGACTGCACAGGTAACATCTGCCTTGGAAAGAACTGGGCCTCCAAACTGACACCTCAGACTCAGACAGCGACAAACTGCTCAGAAAAGTGGATTTCACACGAGTCAGAACAGATCAAGTCACTGAGGCAACCAAACAGGAGCTGCACAGGCAGGAGGATTTTCTGGTATCACCCCTCCTCGAGCTCACTCTTCTCTCCAACAAAGAGCCAAACAATTCTCAAGTGAAGTGACCCCCATGAAATCGGACCTTTAAAGTCCCCTGCAGCCCGGTGTGGGAACGAGCAGATAAGGATCAGCTCGGCCCTGGAGAGCCTGTGTGTGAGGTGGGAGGAGCTGGATCTGCTCGGCACTCCTCAGGACAAGCTCTGTGCTCCACTGCCCTGCCCCGGCTCAGGGCTGACAGCCAGTTCACCTCCAGGAGCAGAACAATGGCCTTTCTGAATCAACAGGAAAAGCCTCTTGCCACCTTTGTTGCTGGGAACTCTCCAGCAGTACCTCCAGCAGCAGCAATTCGCAGTTTCCCAGAGAACTTCCTGAACAAGTTCATACAAGTCCCTCCAGGAGCTGTCACACACTTCCTCCACCCTGTAAGCCAGGACTCACACAGGGGCACGGAGTAACACCCTCATCTGACAGCAAAGATCTTCAGCAAACAGCCCCAAAGCCCTAAAAACAATCTCAACAGCACCAATTCCATTACTGACAAGGGTTCTATCCCTTCTGACTCTGGGAATATATTCCCATAATTCCAACTTCCAGAGCCTGCCCAGCAGCCCTGCCAGTGAATCCCCTGCCAGCACTGCCAAGTTTGTTGCTTCTCCCTCCTCTGCAGTTTGTGCAAACTGGCTGCAGCCTCAGCCCAGATACCAAGCCCTGCCTTTCCCTGGGTGAGCTGCACTGTCACCACACAGAGCTGTGCTGCTGTGACAGGCGAGGGGGAACAGCCCAAAGCTGCTCTCACTGGGGCAAAACGCCCAGCAGCAAAGCCTCCACTGGAACTGTGCGCAGGGCTAATGAAGATGAGAGGTTTCTAATGAAGACACAGCACTTTGGGCTCTGCTCAGTGACTGAACGAGACCTTATTAAGGACACAGTCAGCAGAATGTTCCACTGCATAATGGGGGACTGTGAGAGACAGGCCTTGCACTGTGAGAGCTGGGAGAAAAGGACGCTGCTGCCTCGGCCAGTCCTCGTCTGCTCAGCCTGCACTGGGATTCATTTCTTTTCAGGTGTACAGAGAAAACAAAAGAGGAAATCCCTCGGTGTTCTGCTGTTAATTCTCTGATGTTGTTTCCTTGGTGATGGGATTCCTTAGAGATGAAACCACAGCAGAATGCAGGATGGGAACAGAGACAGCACAGAGCCAGGCAGACTCCAGTTTACTTTAAGGATGCTTTATCCTGCTGTGAATGCTCAGAGTGGCTGGGATCATAATACCAGTCTCTTCTATTTGCCAGATGATACAAAGCAGCTTTGTGTGCACAACAATCAGCCCTTGCAGGCTACACATCTTGGAACAGAAGAATTTGGATAGGGACCATTACTCTAAGCCACAGACAGGAAAGGTCCCCAAAACCTCAACCAGAATCCACAGCAGGACAGGAAGCCCACTAAATGTACAATATAACCCTTCTAAAAGTTCTCTCTAATACTGGGAGAGGGAAGAAGAGCTTTTATCCCTTCTTCCACCTGTAGCAACAGATCACATACTCACTTAGGCTGTGCTAACTTCAAAATGGACTCGTATTTCCCATGGCCAAAGCCATCCAAAGTGGCTTAATCTGAGAATCCATCTGAGGATAAGCTTAACATGGACCCTGCTACACCTCCAGGGAAAGAACTCTCACAAGGTTCCAACACTGTCCCAACCACAACAGCTTCAGGAGGGCTGGAAAGAAAGGCAGGTTGCTGCAGACCTTGGCCACAGCAACCTGCTGAGGAGAGATCTGGGGAGCTGGGGGAAAGGCTCTGGAGCAGCCTGGGGTGTCTGTGGAGCAGCTCCCAGCGCTGCAAATTCCAGCAGAGCTGGTGCAGCAGCACGTCCTGCCCCTCCTGTCGGCCACCTCCGCCCCAGCGGCCGGCACTGCCTGCTGGCTTTGCCAGCTCCCTTTTCCAGAGGACAGCGAGCATTCCACCCCCAGGCACCGTGCTAGAGGCTGCCCTGCCAACACACACCGTCCGTGATCCTGCAGGGTGACTCCAAAAACCACATTCCTCAGATGACTGCTCCCCTCTTTCCTTCAGAGCAAGCCATTAACAGCTAAAGGCAGCTGTGAAGTGTTATCGAGGAGTTTATTGGCACAACAGTCACAGCCCAGACGGAGCCGACCTGCTGCTAAGGCACCGTTTACTTCATCCTTATCTCCCTGCAACAGCAGCTCCTGTCTGGAGAGAGCCACATGCCCACTAATCACAAGTGTTTCTTCCAGCACAGTAGAACTGCCCCCTCCTGAACAAGGATCCTGTCCACAGGCCCAAGAGCTCTTTGCCCTAAACACTGTCACAGCAACATGCAGGGCACTCTGACATCCATGGAAATGCAAGGGCCTTGGCAACCTGTCAGAGTCCTCCGAGGGCAAGTTTTAATCACTTCCTTACCCACTAGAGACCACTCTGCTTACAGAAACATTAAACCAGGAAAAAAAATATCAAACCTTCACCAATTAGAATCCAAACTAACTTCTGGAATGAAAGGTACTGCTGGAAGCATGTGAGGAGAGAGAAAGCACAGCCTAGGCTGTGCCCAAGAGAACTGCTCCCCATGGCAACAGCAGTGCATCCTCTGAGCATCACATGGCTTTGAGGGAAGCAGCAGCAGCTCAGGGCAGGCAGGGAACCTTCCACCTCCTCAGCATCACTCAGAGAACATAATGGTCCAACAGGAGTTGGGGACAGCAAGGTGACCAGTTAATACTGGCTGTGACAGCCTCGGGAGGGAACAAACACTGCCTGATATACTTCATGTTGTTTTCTTAGTGCTGGTGTATGAAAGTTAATTAACTACCCTGCATCTGAGAGCTCCAATACCCTCTGCAAACGGGAGAAGCAGCAAGGCTGTTAGTTCTACATGACACACAGCACATCTGGCCAGAATCTGACCTCAAAGCCTGGGTGCTCCTGAGAGAAGGGACACCAAGGACACAGGTCCGAAGGAAGAAGCCTCGGGTTTTAGCAGTTATAAGCGAGCAGTGTCTTTCTCCTGAAAAATCCATGTGCATTTGTGACAGGACTGCCTTTAGGCAGGTGAAGAAACCAGGAAATGCAGCAGGCATCCCAACAGCACTGCACTCAGCCACTCCTTAGTCATCCACCCTCTGATGGCACTGGCAGTTAGTCATGTAGGGAGTCAATGTAAAAGCTCACAGAACTTCTCTTTGTCTTTTTCGATTTGTGCAACACTGAGTAACAACCAAATGACTACACTGAAGTTAGAAGGGAACCACGTGGCTTAACTGAAGAGGAAAAAAAAGTTCTTTATTCATCTACACTTTTAGCAGGTGTCTGCACAGGAGCATTTAGGAACCCACCGTAAAAACACAACAGAATCAGAACTGTTGGAGGCCTCTTACAACTAAGGATAAGACACGAAACAGATGGACACAGGCAGCTAATACCCCAGCAGCCTAACACCTCTCTCCAATGCTAGGCTGTCCATAAAGCATTTCAAACAACCGAAGAAATGCTACAGACTTTATATTTTTACTGCAGTAAATAACTTCCTAGCTCTATCCTCACCTCTGTTTTCCAGTATTGCTGCCAGGTCCTTTCTGGTGTGTTTTTAAAAGAATGTCTAAATTAGCGATCAAAGAGGAAAACAAATTCAAATCTAGCAGAGTGCCAACACCACAGCAACAAGACCTGATGAACAGACACACAGTTATAGTTCAGAAGTGGGGCCACTGCTCATACCAAGCAGATCATGTATTCTGGCACAAGCTACACTGGGAAAGAGGGAGTTTAAATTTGCAACTGGGAAACGTATTGGAGACACTCCGAGAAAACAGGGAGACTGCCTGGCACACCTGGAACAGAGTCACAACCACAGGAGCGTCTCAGATGTTTGAAAACTCAGACTAGAGATTCAGAGGGGCGTTTGCCAAAGCTGGAAACGATGAAAGCCCCAAAACCACACAGGCCACTGTGTCCCACTGTGCCCTGGCTACAGCTGACAGGGGGCAACACAAAAGTCCCGTGACAGCCAGTGATTTCCACACCAATTTGTGAATTGCTACCCCAGCCTTTATAAGCCAGGGTTAAATTAAGGTCCCCCACATGGTTGTAGTTGAGCGCCTCAGACTCTTAACAAGTTTTGCCTATCTAAACAAGGCTTTAAACAAAAAGGAAGTACTTGGTCCACAGAGCATAAAAAATGCAGCACTCACTGCTGTCACGTGTTCCACAGGCCAGAAGTCCAGGCAGGACTATCAAATGCAATGACAGCAACTACCCTGCAGCTCAGGAGTCACTGTGTCTCCAAGGAAGGATCTCTGTTCTTTCATCCCTTCTCCCTTGGCAACTGCTATGGGCACCATTAAAGATGGAGCCAAACTAAACTGACTTCTCCTTTGATAAACAGTGGCTGTTCTAACTTGATGCCTGCATGAGACAATTTCCTCCTGTGGGCACTCCCTGTAATGGGAGATGGAAGCTGAAACACGAACCAGGCTGACCAGAAACCTGGGGCAGATCAAAGTGAACGAGGATTCATTCCCGAGTTCAAGGCTGGCCCTTCAACTGCAACACTTTGAAACTGGACTCCAAATCTTAGGGCTAATGAAGAATGACTGAATAGCAAAGTTTTAAACATTTTATAGGCAAAGAAAGCCCCATTTGCATCATATCTGAGGAGCTTTCTGCCCTTCCCCCTTGAAACACAAAGCACTGGATGACTCACCTGTCAGAATAGTCTGGAAAGCTGCTTCCACATTTGTAGAGTCTAAAGCAGACGTCTCGATAAATGACAAACCATTCTTCTCTGTGTGGACAGAAACACTATAATTAGAGAGGTACATCATACTTCTGCTTCCCATCTGGAAAAGCTTCAGTGCCAAATGATATTTGTAGTGCTCCTGATGAGACACACAGGTATCAAGAGAAAGTATAACAAGTTGTGGGGTTTTCCCCTTCAGGTGATCTGGAAGTGACACCACCCAACACCAACAATAGAACTTACACCCACCCCCAAGCACAGCGATCAGCCCAGTGCTGTGTTACTTTAAGGCACACCTTCCTGCACCCCTGAGAGGGAGAATCTGTTACAGTTTCAAGAGTTGTGTGAGGAAGTTTCCTGGATTTTCTTTAACCTCATCAAGTTTCTCCACCTCCCACCTAGAATGTCACAGCAGCTCATTTAACAGGGAGGGGAAATGGCACTCCCCCAGCTGCAGGCAGGAATCCTCACTGGCCAGAAATTGCCACTGCAGCTACAGCAAGCCTCAATACGACAAATCCAGCTACACTCCTGGATGAAAGAAGCCAACCCAAAACAAGGCAAGATTTACAGAAACCAGAATTATTGTTCACAGACCTTAACTGTGCAACAAGAGTCACAAAGACAGTTTAATGACAGTCTGTTCAGCCACGGTACCTGTGTGGGGCTGCACTGAAGGCAATACACAGGAGCAAAGCTGCCACCACACAAGAAACTCAAACCTACAGCCACAGGCACAGTTTCTGTGGGAGAAGCAGCGCACAGACAAGAGAATAACTCTGGTTTAAAATTACCAGGTGCCTCTGGCTGATTCTTGAAACGACATGCACGTTCTACAGGGTCTCCTTTCAGACTGAATTAGCCGCGTGACACCGAGGGACACGACCAGCAGCAGTTTCTTCCCTCCCACCAGCAGACTGACACACCGAGGGGTGGGCGGGCAGATCCCCAGCCAGCATTAGGAAGTGACTCTGGGTTCACCCACCTGCAAAGGCTCTGGCCTCGTCCGTGGGGACAGCCCTGAGGTGGCGCAGGTCGCTCTTGTTGCCCACGAGCATGATGACAATGTTGCTGTCGGCGTGGTCCCGCAGCTCCTTCAGCCAGCGCTCCACGTTCTCGTACGTCAGGTGCTTGGCGATGTCGTACACCAGCAGTGCCCCCACGGCCCCGCGGTAGTACCTGAGGGGAGAGGCGTGGGAGAGCAACGTCAGCGGGATTAGAAGTGACAGGCTGCTGGGAAAAAGCGGGAAATAGGTGTTACTGAGCTGCACAAAAATACCCAAGGGCCGGACGCAGGGAAGCGGAGCAGCCAGACGAGGTTACACCTCAGGACCAGCGGAGCAGCCAGGACAGCTCAGAGTCTCAAACCCCATGTTTGTGGGGAGAACTCTGCATCCCTAAAACAAAACTCTGGAGTCAGTCACCTTCCACCTCTGATCCACCCCTGTGAAGTCTCCCCCACCCATCACCGTGGGTGCAGTACGGGCACTGCCCAGAGTGATAAAGAGACTGAATGACTCACTGGATCATAAAAATGTCAATGTGATCTACTCCCTTCACAAAAGGCCATTTTGGGGCCCGAGAGGCACAGTAATGCATTCACAAAGAAACAGGCTGTGTTCTCCCACCCCACAACTCCCTCCAGCTCTACTGAAATCCAGCTTTTGCTGTGCTGGTTTTTTCCAACTAAACAAGCACACACAAAGTGAGCAGTCTTTCCTGGCTGCTACAGAAGGGTTTCTGCTCCTAGGTTACCGCTGATAAAGTAATATCAGTGTTCCTGGAGGTTTTATCATTCACCTGCATTGAAATGAGTCTCTCAAAGCTCTTGCAATTCTAGGCTTGAAATGCCCCCAATTACGTGTCACGAGAGCACAGAGCAGTAAATCAGTTTGTGCAGGGACTCACTAGATCAAGTTTCTGGGCTGAATAATATTTAACCTTCCTCCCACCTCAGGCTGAGGGTATTACCTGGTAAAACACAAACAGCCCCTGTTTGCAGCTCCTGAGCCATCGAAGGGCCCAAAACTCCCCTTGTCAGCAAAAGCTTCTCCCCAGCCACCCAGGGATCACTTACGCTGAGGTTATGGCTCGGTACCGCTCCTGCCCTGCAGTGTCCCAGATCTGAGCCTTGATTGTCTTCCCATCCACTTGAATGCTCCTCGTTGCAAACTCCACTCCAATGGTGCTTTTGCTTTCCAAGTTGAACTCATTGCGAGTGAATCGAGACAGAAGGTTGCTCTTGCCTACCCCGGAGTCTCCGATAAGGACAACTACAAGACAAGAGCAGCACAAGGATAAGATTCCAGATGCAGATGATGCATTGACAATCACCTGCAATAAACATTTATTTTTGGGAATGAGGCATGAAGGAAAAGAATGGAAATGAGGCATGAAGGAAAAGAATGGCAGCACCACCACACTTGTCATGGATCTGCTGTCCAAGTGTCGGCATTCCTGGAAAACCAGAGCTGCCACATTCACCAGCATTTTGAACAGACACTAGACTGGACTTGTCCTGGTTACGTTTCAGTCTCCTTTGCCCAGCATGGAAGAACATTCCTCTTCCAGGAAGAATATACAAGGCTCTGCAAAAGTTGGGGACTGGTTAGATTTCACATCCTTGTAACAACATTAGAACTAAAAAAGAAAACAAAATCCCCACAACCACGCAACTGAAACCTGCTTCGCTGAAGCAGTTCAAAACACAGGGCAAGCAGCACACTCTGCTTTACCACAGAAAAATCTGTGAATGAAAAAAAAGAACCAAACCAAAAAAAACCCCAAGGCCACCATCACCCTGAGAGACAGTTTGAAATGTTTGCTGAATCAAGTTCTCTGCCCTTCTGCAGTCCCTCTCTGCTGCTGTGGCTCCTGGACACATCAGGCCAGAGCCTGGAACTGCTCCAAAACATTGCTGGGGTATCGCTGGGATTCAGGACTGGAACCACCATCCACACCCTTCCCTGGCTCAGCTTGACTCATCCCAGCACCAGTGCCAAGCAAACTAATTGGAGGGATTCAGCTATGCTTGACAAGAGAGTGGCAGAAGGTTTAAAGTCCAGTTCCTTCAGGGAAAACAGTCATGAGGATTCACTGCAATAACCTGTAATGCTGGTTGAAAGGAGCAAGGTTAAGTGTAACCTAAAACTCAGTCCCAAGATGCAGATCATTGGATGAAGCATGTTCACAACCTGAGTCGCACCAGCAGGAGCCTCTTGGGATGATCTTCTACCCTTAACAAAGATAAGGCACCAAACCAGTAGTGAAGGGAAGGGAAGAAAAAGAGGATAAAGTCTTGGAGAGGAAAGGCTGACAACTAAGTTCAGCAGCGAATCAATACCAGCCTAAGCAAAAAAGTGCATGCTCAGGAGACATAAAAAATGTTGTGCCTTTGCTTGTTTAGGAAAAAACAAATACTTGCTTAGTAACACACATCATTAACAGCTGAGGCACCACAACACAGTGTTAAAGATTCTGTGTGGTGCAACAGAGCAATGAGTGCACCAAACCCATTCAATCACATGAGAAACCCCCCTGTGGAGCTCAGTCTAGCAGTGCAAACACTCCCATCTGCTGCAGCCCCGTGCACACCATCTCCTGTTTAAATAATGCAGAGCAATTCTGGCAAATGGGACTTTGCTCTGACTGGAAGGGCAGAGTAGCACCTTTAAAACTCCCTCCCATAAATGAAAATTGCAGCAAACATTGGCTTCAAAAGGCCTTGTGCAGAATACTTCATCAAAGTAAACATCTTCCCAGCTTCCCCTGCCAGCTGACTCAGCACACAGCCAGCCAAGCTCTGAACTTGCATAAAGCCGAGAGGCTCTGTTAACCACTTCTGTTCATGAAGATCACAAGTGCAGGTAGGTGGCAACCCGTGCTGAATGCAAATAGGAGTGAGCTTTCCTCTGTGCCAGGTCAGCTCTGCTCCGTGTGGCTGCCCTGACAGTGCTGAGCAGCTCTGCTGGCTCCTGAGATGCTAAATCATGATAAGCCTGGGGCAGGGGACAGGGCACGGATTGCATCACCACCCCTGGCAAACAGCCGTGGCTTCCCTCTTCCACTGGCAAGTAAGATCTCCAGCACTATTTTGGCAGGTTTAGGTCATGGGTTTAGATGACATCATGTTTGTAATCACTGGGATGTGTTACACACAAATGTTGTGAGCTCCCTTCACACACCTCAGTCCTGCATCACCCAGCACTAGCTCTGGCAGTGGCCAGAAACTCCTCTGAACAAGGAAAACAATCCACATCCATCATTTCCTTTTCCCAACAGGATGCATCACATACCTGTTAAGTATCCCCTCAAACGTATTTTTATTGTTCAGTGCAAACCCCACCTTCAAGTCACTTAGAAGATGGATCCCTTTGATTCCTCTGCCAGGTTTTTTTCCTTACCTTCTCTGAATCCCACACTGCTTATGCTCTGAATGGTTTGCAGCACCAGATTAATGTGTCCCAATTAAAAGGGGAAAAATAATACTTTCCTCCTTGAAGTCAGCTATTTCCTCTGCTTAATTGGGCCACTGCAGCTCCTCTTGAGTACGGACACAAGAACAGCTTGGAATGTCAGCAGGCGCCTCAGACTCCTCACACCTTCTGCATTTCTGCCAGTCTGGGCAAGTATCACCCTTTAAATACAATTATGAACTGAAACAGCTTTAACAGCCACTCAGACTGTGTTATTCATTGCAGTTTTGCTTTCCTTATCAAACCACTTTGTTTTGATATTTTATACTACACAGTGCTCCCAGGTATTACATTCCTAGCATAGAAATGCAGTAGGAATGACCATGGATGGCCAAGTCCAACTCCAACTATCCCAGGCAAACAGTTTCTGGGAGGGAAATGACGTTATCTAGGACATGATAAAGCTAATTGTTCCTGCACACACCCTTTTATTGGGCTTTTCTTCCAGAGACTCACTCCTAGTGGTTAGAAATTGCCTTCTAATTTTCAGGAGGAATTAGTGGTGTCCATGTGCCAGCATCATCCATTAGCTTATTAGAGTCCTCTCCCAGTGGGGTTTTCACTGGGGTATTTACAGAAAGCAACCACATCTTCTCTGGGCTTTGCTGCGTTTGCTGAACAAGCCAACTTGTCAAAGGGTTCCACATGAACACATTGTCCGTTTCCCCAAACACCTTCCCTAAAAGTTTTTCCACTTCTTTCCCACACAGTGAGAACTGCGCACATCACCCCAAGAGAGACCTCCTGGTGATGCACAAAGGGATTTTAATATTTCCATCTCTACTAGGCACACCTGGAGCTGGAATTATTTTTCCTGACCATTTCACCTTGATGGCTCAGGCTCTGCCTGTGGTCAGACCTAATTGTTCAGCTTTAAGCCGGCAAACTTTTACTTGGCCAAACTCCTATGAGTCCCCGGGCCATAAAACCTCACATCCCGAATCCCAGCTCATCTGGAGGACTGCAGTCACCATCAGCACACACTCTGACTGTCCCTGTCCCACCCAACTTGCCTCATCAGCAAATTCCTTCGCTACATCAGCACTGGAAGGAGGAAGGTCTGGAGGAAACGTTTTAGCAAGTTCAGCCACAAGATCCAGTCCTGAAATCCATCAATAACCTGCTTTGGACCAGCACTTCCCTCACAGGAGCAGCACCTTAGGAAGCTTCACAGCCAAGGAAGATGGTATTGGCACATGTGAAAGCCATGGAAGTGATCTCCCGGCCCCAAGTGACTGGTTTAGTGATGGGCCAGTTCAATATTTGCAACCATGTGCTTAAAATCGATGCATTTGACTTTTTACAGCAGTTGCTACCCCAAAGGTTCACGACAAACATACAAGCATTTGGTGGAGAGAAAAAAAAAAAAAAAGAGGGAAAAAAAAGAGTATGAAGTCCACACTACTGTAAAAATTTCACTCTGTAATTCCAGTTTTATTTCTGTAGAAGACCAAAATAAGAATTCAATTTCCTAAGCTGCATGAGAAGCAATTTAGAGAACTATGTCGAGGAAGGATTATTAATTTTTCACCAACATTCCAGTTCACTCACCCAATTTTTATTTCTATTAAACCTTTTACTTAAAAATTTTCAGAAAATACTTCAATTATCTCATGAAATATGCTACTGACAAAGTAATCAGGTTGAAAATAGAGTCCAGCAGCACTGGCTTGTGTTGTCTACAATAAAAGTTATTACACAAGTCACACAGTACACAGTACAACAGACAAGCCCACCAGCACTCAGGAACTGCAGTGTCTAAAACCACTTGCCTCTGCACTGAGCTGTGCTGTAAAGAGACATATCAATAAAAAGCTTGGACATGATTTCATGATCCCAGAAGAACCTGCTGATGAACCTCGTCCTGCCCACTTCAGTTCAAAGGAAACATGGATAAGATGACTTGATTCTACACCCTGCAGGCAGCTGGTGATAAACCCAACATGGTCCTGACTTGTGTTAATCTCCCTCCTCAGCTGGGCTCCCCTTCTATTCACCCCTTTTCTACCACAGAGAGAACTGGCCTCTCAAAGGCCCTCTGGGGTAGGGGTTGTTTGTGACCCGTCCATACTAGGGGAACACCTCCAAACACCTCTGCAGTAAATGGCTACACTGGGTGGTTTGTCAGAGCACAAAACTGCCTCCACATCTAAGGCAGTGAAGGCCAAGGGCTTCCACCACCAAGAGCTGCTATGAAACCGCTTTTTCCTACACATTTATCTTAACACACGAGAAAAAAATGGGCTTTCTAAACCCCAAACCAACAAGTTGGTTCAGTTTCAGAGCATTTCCTCAATATCAAAGGGAAAAGTTGGAGAAATGAACATGATGCAAAGTAGGGAGCACACACCTGAAACTGGGAAGTTTTAATAACAATAAGCTGAATGTCACCACAGGTCAGGGCCATGCTCAGAAATGAAAACTCTGCTCCCAAATCCAGAGTTCCAGATGATCAAGGTGCACCCATAACCTTCCTCAGCTTTGTCCATAGAAAACTTCTCCTACAAGTGAGGGTTCCCGTGATAACTACTCGTCTGCTGCAAGCACATTGATCAAAAAGATAAAAAAGTTCCTGTATTTAAGCCAGGCTTCATTTATTAAGTAATAAAGTAATATCCTTATATTACCATTATATTTTCCTCCTATTAAAATCAGAGCAAGATTTCTACAAACTGCACTTCATAGGCCTTGTGTTTCCCCAAGGGCAGTGCTGGGAACAGCAGGCACTGCTCTCAGCCAAACCCCAAAAGTGTGGAAGGACACAAAGACATGTAGCTGGACAAGAAGAATTAAATACAGAAATTGTCTTTTTCAAGTCAGGCTTAAGCTTTACTATGTGCTGAACTGCTGCAACAGAGTCGGGAGAAGGGTATTTTGTAACGTGTTCATAAACCCAGAAGAACTGTCCTACTGGATAAAGACCAGTGGACCCACACCCGCAGTCTGACCGTCAAGAACCGATGTCCAAGAAATATTCTGTGTAACAGAACAGTCTAATCTCTGTCCCAGCCAGCCTTTCCTCTTCAAACAAGCAATACCTTCAGGCTTGCCACTGTCACCATCACACCAAAATGCCCCAACCAACACTGATCTTCCTTTGTAAGTCTGTGCAGCCTTTCAATTTCATTTATAGTATTTATGGCAATGCATCACTCCAGAATTTGCATATACACCTGTGGGGCTTTGTCCTTCTGCTTTTACCTGCTGCCCAGTAACAGAAGCATTACAGATATATAGAGAAATTATGACAAACAGGAGATACTTTCCCTGCTTGCCCTTATCACTCACTGTTTTAATTTTGATCAGGTTGTACACCACTTCAGTATAAGGGCTGTGAACCCATTAGGTCTCTCTTCTGATTATTTTGATGCCTTTCTCCATCTTTTTAATTCTACAATATCCCTTTCAAAATGGAAATGCTTGTCCTATCTGCATTTCCCCTCCATTCCCAAGATGCTCATATCTCAAATTCAAACACTGACCTAACGTTCCCATTTCCTTTTCCAAGAGTGTTTACCTACCCCTTGCCTTTTTGACCAGTGCCTGGTAAGGAGACATTCAGTTCTCAGACCTATTTGCAATAATTTCAAGATCATTCCAGAGTGGTGACAGCTTGTTTAGAAGCACCACCACCTCTGGGAAGTTACAGAAGTTTTCAGGATTTGTATTACTCTGCATTTTTTATGTTATTTCAGCTGCCACATTAATCCCAGTTATGCGACATTGCATCAACTTCCTGTGGTCCACTTCAGCTCTGCAAAACCCAAATGGCTCATCTTCACAACAGCATTTCCACAGCATTCCCTGCTCTCCCAGCAGCTTCTATGAACCAGGCTAAACAGAAAAAGCTTTAGAAGAGGCAATCAAATAAACCAGCTCTGAACTTCTCCCTGTAACTGGATCCAAGCTTTATAATTTCCCAATTACACAAGGAAACAGGTTTAATAAAAGCTAGGAGCTCTCCCAAAAAACTCACTGGTATTCTCAGGCTTTCACAGCTAAAACATTAATTACAAGCACACTGACAGGACTGCAGGAACAAGTAAGAGCAACTCAAAGGTTGTGATAACCTGAACACAAGTGCCTGCAATAAGGTTGCTGGATGTGATTAAACCAGTGCTCAGCAAGGCCCTTGCCAATGCTGCAAGCTAAGAAAAAAAGGCCCTTCTGGAACTTCCTGATTTGATTTTAACACAGTACACATAACTGATTTGTAGCTAGAAATAATACCACTTTCCACATGCAGTTGGATAAAACAGGTAACAAAACCAACCCCAAAACGATTACTCAAAGTTATGACAGAAGCTTAATTTATTACGGGGGAAAAAAACCCCAATGTTTTCCTTTACCTTCATGATGACAAGCACAGGGTCTCTCACCATCACATCATAACAAGCAATGCTCTAAATCCTAAATTCAGATTTGCAACACCACACCACACCAAACAAGTACTTTTTATAGGACTTTGCTTGCTTTTACAGGAGGGCTTAAAAAAATTGGACAGTGAACTTCCAAAACATCAGCACTTCTGCACACACTTCACAGCGTGCTGTACGAACCTGGACAGCAGGGGTGGCATTTTACTCTTCAGGGAGTGAAAATTGGGTATTTAACTACAATCTGCAACATTTTAACCCAACTTGCTGCTGTACGGCAGAGTGGAGGGACATCAGCCCTGGAAAAAACAAGGAATTCCTGCCCTTCTCTGCTGGGAACCAGGACAGGGTGGGAGATCCAGGCCAGGTTGGAGGAACCTGGGATAGTGGAAGGTGTCCCTGCCCATGACAGGGGGTGGAACAGGATGGGATTTAAGGTCCATTCCCACCCAAACCATCCCAGGATTCTATGATTCCATAATCACTGGGCGTGGAACAGCAGGTACATTCACCCCTTGCAAGGGCTCAGAATGCAGAAGGCAGCAAATCTTAAATTAAATTAGTGCATCATTACCAAGGCTGAGCGTATCTCACCCCCTCCGCAGCCCCGTTCAACAGCCGGAGAGGGGCCTTATCAACCTTGAGGAGTCCTTATCGCCCCCGGGCATCCTCCCCGGCGATCTGTGCTCGCCAGCCCGCCGCCTCCCCTGCTCAGCCCCTGCCCGGCCACCCACACAGCCCCGCCGCCCCAGCCTGCCCGAACGGGGCACTGCGGGCCGAGGGGGACCCCCAGAGCGCTGCCCGCGGCGCTCCCCCCGCGCCGAGGGCCCCGCGCCGCCTCACCTTTGAACAGATAGTCGTACTCGTCGTCGCGGGTGCCCATGGCGGGTGGCGGGGCGGCAGCGGAGCGGGAGCGGGGCCGGGGCCGGTCCGTCCCTGCAGCCGCCGCGGCGCTTCCG
>VXAY01006543.1:960535-979060 GCA_013399855.1 Oxyruncus cristatus
CGGCCCGTGTTACACCGAGGGGGGGTCCCGCCCGGCCCGGAGCCCCCCGGCACCGGCACAGCCCGGCCCCCGCGGCGGCTGTGCGGGGGGCTGCGGGGATGCGCTGCGGAGCGAAGGCACTAGGGGCGGTCCGGAGAGAGTGGTGGCACAGCGGTTCCATGGTGTAATGGTTAGCACTCTGGACTCTGAATCCAGCGATCCGAGTTCAAATCTCGGTGGAACCTGATGGTTTTTTACCCGCTCTTCGTTTTTTTTCCTTTCGACCTCACGTGCCCAAACGATGCACGGACACGCTCCGAGCTCCCCAGATTCCCCTTCCCAAACGATGGGTGGGCACATTCCGAATTCCCCGAGACACTGTTCCCAAACGATGCCCGGCCACACTCCAAGCTCCCAGGTAGTCCTGTGCCCCAAATGATGTCCACATGCACTCTGAGCTCCTCAGGCCCCTTGACACACAGAGGTGTAACAACCACACCTCACACCTCTTGCCCGGTGCCCACCAGCCCATCCCTGGGCACAGTGTGGGTGTCCTTCTCTTGCCTCCATGGACAGGCGATGACTTCACCCCAAAGCCATCCACTGCCACAAGGCAGTTTGGGGTGGGTTGGCAAGAGGCCCCCAGGTCTCACAGATCCTTCCTATGAACTGGTCTGAGAGGGGCATGTGAAAACAATGAAGCTCATGGCAGAGGTGTCAGAGCTCTTTCAGCTCATGAGGTATAAAGTGGCTGCAATCACAGGCCCCTTCCCCACTGCCTACACTGCCCTGGTCACCCTTGTGTGCCCCTGTGCCATGGGAGACACCAGTTTTGTCATCAGCTTCCCTTGGCACAGACCTAAAAAGCAGAGGATAAAAATAGCATTTGCATCCAGATGATTAAACCAAATCCCTCTAAAATGCTCTTTTCCCACCAGGCTGCCGTTAGCAGCAGCGTGTTTTCCATGGCTGCACTCAGTGGCTGTGTCATCATTCCTGTGCGTGCAAAGTAACCCCCGGGCACTGGCAGCAGCGCTGGGCATCAGTTACTCTCTGCTGGAAGGATAACGAGCCAGAACATGATCCTCTGCTTTAAAAATAAATAGTTCATGCTGCCTCAGAGCCTCTGAGAGGGGAAAACAAAGCATTAATAACGGAGACACAGCAAGGTGTGAGCCCAGTGTGTCCCACCACAGGAGCACAGCGTGAGATTGGAGCATGGGAGTTCAGGCTCACATCCTGCCACCAGCCCCCAGCGTGCCCAGGCAGTTCATGCACGTCCAACTTCTCACAGGGGCACAAAACCCAGTAAGCGTTCAGGGCTCCACATCCTCAGGGCTCTGTTCCATGCTCCCTGTGGGAATAATTGCATGTGCCACTTCCCATAAGGGCATTGCGAGGCCAGACCTGGGCAGAGCAGAAAGCGTTCTGGTAGCGTAGCAGCAAGGTGGTCTCTGTGGTCTTTGGATTCATCCTTTTTGTCTACAGATAAACCCAGAACACCCAAAATCTTGAGTCTGAAGATGCTCATCCCGCTTCTGCCGCCCTTCTCATTCCTACAGCATTGAGAAGCACATTAAATGGATAATGGATACTTGTCTGTGGAGAGGCTGGGGTGTATTTATAACTCGGGAGTTCAGGTTTCCATCTCACATCCTATTTGCACTTCTCCATTGAACTTTGCTGCTAAAAAGCTATTAATTTTCACTTGGTGCTTCTCAGACCTGGTTTCATCCTCCAGAATTGCTGTTAGTGCTAAAAACACTTAAAAATTACAAAGACAAACTATTTTGTTATCCTCCTTCAAGAGCTGTTCTCCTTTCCCTGTTTAGGATTTTGTTGGTGAGCCTGGAAACACCCTTTATTTACATTTTTGGTGTGCGTAAGCGTTGCTTCCTCTTGCACCAAATTGCAGATGTTCCTCATCTGGAACTGCCACATCTTGTGCGGGACATCAGGGCACAGAGTGAGGGCAGTGGCTCTTATGGCTGAGCTAAAAATCACAGTCCCCACATTGCTGCACCACTGACACTTGTTGAACTTCAGCCATTATGAAGCAGAGGCATTTTTACCAATCCTTTTTACCAAAACATGGACATCTGTGCAGATTGCCATGTAGCTGAGAAGCAGGGGGGGCTATTTCTAGCTAAGCCTGTTTAAATGCATTTGATCATTTAAAATCAGATTTCTCATGGTGAAAACAGAAAGAGCTCTGTGTCTAAACAAGAATCAATAGAGCAGGCCATGAGGAGAACGCTGGACTAGCAGGGAGCTCCAGAAATTAAAGTCTTATATCCTGTTCGGTCCTGGGTTAATTTTGTTGCTGTTCAGGCCCCAGATGAGAACATCCAAACCCTCAGGAAATGTCACTGTCAGCACAGGCTGGTTTTGGCTGCTCTGCTCTTTCTTTGTGCTCTCTTCAAGAGTGAGCGGGGATGGGGAGTGGGATGGGATGGCCCAGGACACCTGCCGTGCACACGAAACATGGCCAAAAAGCAGAAGTCGGGCCTGAAAGAACAGAGGACTCTGTGCTCTCTGACGGACAGCTTTTAATGGGAGAACAGTCACTCAGCACTGGCATTTCTGCTGCATTAATTGCCATTAGTGTCATCCTTGCGGGAACACTAAATTCATGGCAAACCTTGAATTAGCACACTCTCGTAATTCCTAACTTAGGCAGAACCATTTGCAGAGGCAGCACGTTCCAAGCAACTGGAGCAGAGACAAGGAATGATACTCAGCTGGGCCTGGGATGTTCAATTAAGAGAAGAAAGGCAGCAGAGGTCACACTCATAACTGCGTATTTATGGTTCTGTTCTGGAAATTCATACAGAGCTGCCAAAAGGGCCCAGCACCATTAATGTGCAGATGTGTATCAGGGCTCCCAGCTCCGGCTGCCCAGCCCCAGGCACTGTGTGCAGGCTCTCCCTGCACCTGATTTTCATTTCAGTCTCCCACTCCCCTCCTCCCACCAACTCCCGAGACCCTGAGAGAAAACCTGGCCTGATAAAGTGGAAAATCTGCCACCATCTCCGATGTAGCATTCCCACAACAAGGTCAAGGTCTCTTTGCAGAGCACACCGGTGGTGTTTGACATGGAACTGGAAGAATGTGAAACAGGGATGGCCGGTATTTGTTGCTGGTTCCAGCTTTTCAGGCTTGGAAATTCCTGCCCACACTTTGCCAAGCCCATCTCTCTGCAAAGCTCAGGGAAAGATTTGGAATTGGAAATCGCAATAATTCAAAACTGTCCTTGAATGGCTGTTGACCCAAATTCCTGTTTTCCAGATGAAAGCAGCCCCTGGCTTCCCTGGGGCAGAAAGCAGGAAGGACAAAAGCAAAACCCCAGAACCTACTCTCTTTTATCAGAGAAATATTTCCTAAGGGGAAAATCCAATCAATACTTTGCAATTTCCTAACAATCCATGAATCATTGCAATTACGCAGAGATAATTCAAGCTTTCCAATCCAGCTGCTAAATTAGACAAAAGCATACTCTTAGCACACTCTACCCCCAGTTTGACACGTCCGTCAGATAAAAAACCCTTCAAATATAAAATCCATTCACAGAAATAAAAAAAAAAACACCACTCCTTTTTAAAACCCTGGACCAAATTAAAGGGTCTACAACGTGCAAAGAATTCCATTTTTCAGGTGATTTCATGCCACAGGTAGGAGTAATGAAAACATGGAGTCAATAGGAATTTTTCTGCTGATAGCTCACTTGAATTCCACCATCTGAGTTCTACAGCTCTAAGAAGAAAACATATAAGATGAAATAGAGCAAATAAAAAATTAATTTCTGAATCAGCCTTTTCTTTCCTAACCTTGAAGTTGGAATAAAAAAAAAAAAATGGGATCTGAACAGGGACCTACCCAAAATCAAACCTCATCCTGGTTTTGCTGTTCTTTAGGGATCTTGGCAGCACTGAAGAAAGAGTGTGAAAGGAGCAGAACAATCAACCACCTTCTGGAGACATTTTTCACTGGGACAATATTATGGGATAAGCAGAAAGAAAGGGGAGTTTTCAATATGCTTTGGGAACAGGAACTGAGTGCATGCCTCAATGACTTGGTGTTCCTTGTGCTGACTGCCAAAATGAAGTCTTCAGTTTCCCGCATCCATTCTGGACTCAACACTCATCTCTTTGTCTGCGTCTGCTGCCTCCGGAGCCATCCCAGCAAGGTAACACTGGCAGCCCCAGGATAATTGCTGGCCAGGATATCATTTCATAGAATCATCACTCCAAATCTTCTTCCTCTTACACACCCTGCCACAGGGGTTTATTTCCTATCGAGGGTCAAAATCTGCTTGATGTTGGTGTTGGTACCAGACAAATACAGCGACAGCAGTGCAGCCATTGTCACATGGCCCATCATCCTCTCATTTGGATTCAAAAGCCCGGCCCTGGGGAATGAAGAAGGCAGTTTGGCTTCTGTGGCCAAGTCATTCTCTGCTGAAACAACCAGCAGAGCTGCCTGGCTGTGCTCAGCATGGAGATGTTGTGAAGCTGCACGATTGTACGGGGAGCCAGGCTGAGACTGTAGAACTTTGCTCATTAAGATCATTAGAGAGCTGTCAGATGGAACAACTGGGATGGCTTTGATCTGGCAGAATACCCTTCCTCCTGTTCCCAGACCTTGGGAACCATCCAGTTCTCCACAATTATTTTTTTTCAAGTCATGCAAACAATAGTCTTTGGGGTTTTTATAGGTTGCAATAATTTCTTCAGGAAAACTGGAGGCTTTAACTGCTATAACGAGATTAATTTATTAAATAGAAACCCTGATATTTCAATGATTCCTCTACAAATATATTCACAGTTGGTTTTGCCAAGAAAATGACAAAATGTTTCTGATAACCCCAAAGATATTCCCTATAAATCCACTAGGTGTCCTACTGTTTTCAAGCAATTAGGCTCCAGGTTTGTTTGGGTTTTTTCCTTAGTTTTGCCAGTGAGGAATTAGTTTGAGGCTTTAGTGGAATTAGGTCTGGGTTAGCAGGTTGAAGAGACGTGTACGTGTGGTTTGTATGACACAGCAGGACATCCGGCTCACGGCGGCAGCTCTTTTGGCAAATGCCACTAATGCTTCCCACAGAGACCAACTCAAGGTTAGAGGCTGGAAGCGAAAAGGGAAAAGAATCTGCCTTCCTCTCTTGGGAATGCTAAACAAGATCCAGCCGAGCCAAATCCTCTTTTCAGTCAACCTTGGTCATCTATTTATAGGACTGCTAAAGCAAGCCCAACGCTGACCTCAGAGGTGGTGGCAGCACACGTTTAACCTTCATCAGAGTTGCTCTGCACAGGCTGCAGTTGTGACATTCCTGGTCACTGCTCCAGTCCCACTGCTTGCCAAAGGCCAGCATGGCACCTGCTCACAAGGTGTCCTGTCACTCCCAACAAGGAGGGCGTGTCAAATTCATACCAAGGAAAGCAAGCTGAAAAACAGCCAAAGGGTAATTTTCTCATCTCAGAAAATACTTGAGGTGGAGTGTGGCCATTGGAGAGTGGCCAGATGTTTGGCTGCTCCCTCACTGTGTGGTCTGGAGCACACACACTGTGTCCATCGTGCGATCTGGGACATCCCTCAGCCACCCTGGGATTTGGTGCTTGCACTAAGCCCCAGCACGGCAGGCTGGAATTCCCTGAAACAGCCACCTCCTACATATTGAAAAAACATCTTTCATTCTTCCAGCGTTTTTCAGTGCTCAGAAGTGTGATGGAACAGTGAGATACAACTACAGGGTGGTGTTTATGGTCTTGTCACTGAAGCACAAATCACATGCTGTGCAATCCCTCCAGCCTTGCCCTCCTGAGCAGTGGTTGTTCCATTGGCAAACATCCCCCTTGTTCACTCTCCTTTCACAGGGCTGTCACAGCTTAAATCTACCCCACATCTATGTGAGGCAAGCAAGGAGAAAATCAGTTTTGTTTCCTATTTAACAAATGCCAGGGGCAAAGATGCTCTCAAACAATGAGATTCTCTCCTTTTCCAGTAGGTGCTTCACGGCGGGAAGTCCTGCCCAGGGCTATTGGCTGTGCAAACCGGCACAGGGCAAGGTGTCAGCACCAGTTTAATCACAAGCTGCACGGGGAAATCAGAGGGGGAACAAGAGCCTCCTGTCCTTGGCCTGCCAGGATTCCTTGCCATCAGGCATTGTGCATCCCGGGAAGCACCGAGCATCTGTCCTGTGCCATGTGTTCCTGCACTGCCTCTATTCCTTTCTCTTTGTGCTGAAGGTATGACAGTTGTTTTCCTGACAACCTGCAAGAAGAAAAGGATCTTCCTCTGTGTGGATCCATAGGTACCTGCGGCAGCTCCACCAGCGTGCACCATATGTGGCTGAGAGGGGGTTTAACCTGGTCCAGCGTGTGTTTGCTGTGCCACAGAACAAACACCTCGAGCCCTGCCATGATTCAGAGTGTTATATGTAGAAGCCATCTGGTCCCGTAGCTGAAGGAGCAAATGGAAAATCTGATGAAAGCACAGTCACAATGAGAGAGACTGAAAAGATATGTTGATATTCCAAGCAGGAGTCTCCTTCCATGGGGGGTAATCTCATCACCCGTTGCCTCTCCTGCTCCTTCCTCTGGAAAGCTGCTGTCAGGCAGGTTGCACTCTCAGCTCTGTGAGTACAAACACCTTTGGGATGCTAAAAATATGTTTCATGTGCTTGAGCAAGCCTCCTGAGACAAGAGTTTTCTCAGCAGCCAGCTGTGCAGTGAGCAAGATGTGCAAGCTGCTTTGGAGCACAGCACATTTTATGGAGCTTGGATTGATCCAGAAATCCGGCTGGTTTAAAATGTGCTCTCGATTAGGATTAGTCACTAATATTTTCTCATTGCTGTGTAGAATTACAGCTCATGGCTGTGACAGACTGAAAGGAGTTCCTCCTCAGCTCGCCTAGATGTTCTCAGCCATGAAGTAGAGATGAATTTTGGGGGGACTGGAGCATTGGGGGAGCAACAAGGAACCTGGTGCAGTGGGTAGGGTTAAGTTTAGGATGGCTTGGATTTGTGTATAACTTGTCCAGAATATTGGGTTACTAAAACTGGCTCCATTAGATTTTGGAGCCAGTCTGGGTTTCCCCCATTCTGGCCCTGGTTTCTGGCGTTTGAAGGGCACAGGGAAGGCAGACAGAAGATGCCTATTTTAGTACATCTCTGCAGAGAATGCACACGTTTCAGACAGGTACACATTTGTTTCCTCTGACACCAAATTAATGGCAATTGATGTATTGATTCTGCAATTCTCCTAAAAATTGCTTCGAGTTTTGGCCTGTTTCCAAGCTGGTTAAATGCAATGTGCACACAGTTCAAGACATATATTTAATTATTCTAATATTAATACAGTTTAATAAATTAAGTTCCCTGTGAAATCCAGAAGATAATAGGATTGAGAGCAGTCCAGGAAGGCAAATGTATCCTGGGCTGCATCCCCAGTGTGGCCAGCAGGTCAAGGGAGGGGATTTGGCCCCTCTGCTCTGCAAAGGTGAGATCCCACCTGCAGAGCTGCCTCCTGCTCTGGGATCCCAAACATCAGGAGGATGTGGAGCTGCTGGAGCGAGTCCAGAGGAGGCCACGGAGATGCTCCAAGGGCTGGAGCCCCTCTGCTCTGGAGCCAGGCTGGGAGAGCTGAGGAGTGTTCAGCCTGGAGAAGGAAAGACTCCAGGGAGCTCTTAGAGCACCTTCCAGTGCCTAAAGGAGCTCCAGGAGAGCTGGAGAGGGACTTGGAACAAGGGATGGAATGACAGGACAAGAGGAGTGGCTTCCCACTGCCAGAGGGCAGGGTTAGATGGGATACTGGGAAGGAATTCTTCCCTCTGGGCGTGGGGAGGCCCTGGCACAGGTCGCCCAGAGAAGCTGTGGCTGCCCCATCCCTGCAAGTGTCCAAGGCCAGGTTGGACGGGGCTTGGAGCAACCTGGGAGAGTGGAAGGTGTCCCTGCCATGGCAGGGGGTGGAACTGGATGATCTTTAAAGAGTCTCCCAACCCAAATCATTCTGGGATTCTATGACTCTGTTATACAATAATAACCTGATCGGTCATTTGTCACACTCAAGGGTTACATCCACTGTATTTATGAACATTCCCACATTTAACTAACTAAATACTGTCAAAGTACCCACCTTATGTACTTATTTGTAGACATGGGAGCATCTCTGTGCCATGGAGGCTCCTGGTCCCAGAATGAGAATGTATCTTGTATTAGGAATGGAGTAAGAGTCGTGCATTTTCTTCTTTGATCACTGTGGCTCTGCTTTTATGATCTCACCAGGAAAGTTACTTGATGTTTCTATATTTTGAGTGTCAGCATGGCTCCTGCAAATGTCTGAAGCCATCCTTGTGCTTCATTTATTTTCCGGCACACCAGCATCCATCTGCAGTTTAAGAATAGAACTTAAAAAAACTGCATAAAACTCCAAAGCACAGAGCATAGAATTTCTGGGCAAAATTCTCTTCTCACCTACACTTTCCTAACTCCGGAGTGGTGTCGTCATCCTTCTCGTTGTTACTCTGCACCCCCACTTTCATCTCGTGGTGTCAGACCCAAAGGATATGCCATACATGGGTAAATCCGATTTCATCACAACTGTTGCAATATCCTAGACAAAATTACAATCTCAGAGGAAGTATACAAAGATGCCATGGGCCCCAGTATCCTAAAAATACGCTGCTGTCAGTGGTTCCCTGTTAGCAGTTTTCCACACAAATGAAAATCCTATGGTGGTGGAGAACTGCTGAACTATGTGGAGCAGAGATTTTCTCCACTCACACAAGCAGAGAATCTGCATGTTTTGGCTGAGCTCCCTTTTAAAACATCGTGTTCGAGAGCTCTTCCTTTAAACAAAGAAACAGTTTGCTCTAGATTGTTTGGTATTTATTTTGTGTAACTCCGTTCCTTGGCTGTCCATGCTATAGAAATGCTGTTAAGCTCCAAGAAGACAGATTGCCTGGGCTGGAAGCCCCAGCCCTGCTCCAGGGAAGCACATGGCTTCCTCACAATGATTAGGATGATTATAATTACTATTCAGTATACGGGGCAATTGTTTTTGGTGTTTAAAACAGAACAAAACAAAACAAAACAAAGCAGGTTTGGAAAGGAAAACAGAACATGAGAAAATAATAGTTGTTAATAGGAAGTGGTTGACCATCAGGAAGTAACTCCATATGCAGACTCTGCTATCCAGCGCTTTCAGTCATCAGAAAATGGAAAGAAAACACTGCCTTTCAACATCCCAAAGGTCCTTTAGAAAATAGTGCACCTCCCTATCAGTAGGTATAACGTTTTGCATCTCCTGTCCAACAGCTGCGGGTGTCGAAGGCCAAGCGAGCAGGCCGTGGAACGCAGAGCCTGAAGTTTCGCGGCGGTCGCTGGAGGCAGAACCATCTCAAGCTGTAGCAGACGTTCCCTGGCTTCCCGTCTGCCTATCAGCCCCACAAAGGCACCTCGCTGCGTGTTGCTGTGCCCGGGGTAACTACGGAGACGCCACGCGGGCTGTGCGGGGCCGATACCCCGCGCGGTCGGTTGTGACCGATCACACAAACGTTATGGCTTCTAAGAACTCGCTCGCGTTTTTCCATGTGTACATGAGTCATTCCCCCCACACAGCGAGGAAGTGGCAGAGCACAAAATCTCTTCAGAAATGCCTTTCTGAGGTGAGGGTGTTAGTTTGGCTTCAGAGTGTTCACGTTTTATATGTTGTTTCTACTACACCATATAAATCCTACCAACCGTATTCCTCCAAAGCCTGGAACGTGCTCCAGAAGAGAGTTCTTAACCATCAATTTAAATATCACTTCCACTAAACATTTTTCCTTGCTGCTTTAATTCCTGTTTATACTCATTATGAGATCCTGTAAATTATAACTTTGATATGAATGATTATATGCAAGTGTTAGAACAGTGCTCAATCTATTTTAGGGCTTTGAGATAGTTTAATGAGACTGATTTTTACAGTGATGCATTTAAATTAATATGCATTCCCAGTGCAGGCAAGACCCAGGGCAATTAAGTTTATTACTTAATAGACAGGATTAGGGTTTTCCTCCATGAAATAGAAGAAATAAAGGAATTTACTTCATATTAATTCTAGCACAGATGTTTTGCTTTAACAGTGACAGAAAAGGATGGTTCTGGGATGGTTCCTCTGCCAGTGCTGAAACTGGAAACCAAAAGTGACAGCTCTGACGTACCACTGGTAGAAATGGTTATAGATATTCCCATGGGAAACAAAAGGTTTCAAAGGAACAGTGTCTCCGTTGGTGTTTGCCATACAACACTACCAGGGAAAAAGGTAAACATTATTGCCACTTTTAAATTGTTGATAGCATTGCACAAATCCCTGCTGACCTGGAAAATGCAAACAGTGGGCACAGTGGTGCCTGGAGTATTCCTTCTAGGGGTGATAATCCGTGTATTACAACTTTTCTAAGGCCCATGTTCCGGGAGGAACTGAAGCCCTTGGGGACAACTGGTTCCAGGGGAAGTAGGTGTGGATATTCTTTTGAGAAAATGAGCTTTCATATGAAAGCTGTAGACCTAAAATTCAGTCGCCTTCCTGTCCCCAAAGGCGAGCAATGGCAAGGCAGTGCATGAAAGAAAAGAGAAAAGTTGTTGAGATCAGGATATGAGGGACTTTATGCAAAGGACAGGCTTGCAGGCAAAGGTGGATCTGATGAATGCAGCGATGGAAACTGCCTGAAGCTTCTAGGAAAACACCACAAGAAGTACAAAGCTGAAAGAGGAAAAGAGGGAAAAAGGGGACCCAGGGATTAAACTCCGATGAATTGGGAACGTGGAGGAGGTGAGCACAATTCTTTGGGTGAGTTCCTGGAAGGCATGCAGTAAATATAATGAAAAAAGCAACATATTGGCACTTGATTTGGTAAGGGAGTTTTTGTTTGAAGTATTTGAAAATTGAGGTCAGTACTTAGACTGTAAGGGGAAGCTCAGTTGGAAGCAGGATGGATGAGATGGCTTAACAGGGCCTTATTGTAGTCAAATTAATTCAGTTTAAATAATTAATTCTCCTTTAAATTGACTCCACTCTGCACACTTGACATTTTGGAAAAGCTGCCATTGCTTGGCCTTCTGGTAAATGGTTTTGCATCTGTTTTCCATTGTTTCCCTCTTGAAAAACAAAT
Organism: Oxyruncus cristatus; assembly: GCA_013399855.1. NCBI lineage: Eukaryota > Metazoa > Chordata > Aves > Passeriformes > Cotingidae > Oxyruncus > Oxyruncus cristatus. Next base: position 971,664 of record VXAY01006543.1, read on the forward strand.
CCTTGTCACTAACAGGAACCATCAGCAGCATGGAACAAACTGACTTGCCAAGGATATTTCCTCCAATTCCATTATTTATACTGGAAGTCTTTTTGTTGTATTGAGAGCCAGACTATGATTTTTAAAAATTGCCATTTATTAAGGTAGTTTTTTACTGTGTTATAAGTCAAATTCAAACTTGGTTATGTGAATTACTGTCTTTGCATCAACATTTGGTCATACTTTTTTTAAGGAGGTGACGAACCAGTTTAATTAATCATTAACTCACAGTTCTCTCTGCCTACCTGGTTACGTAGAGCCCCTTAGTGTTGCAGCAGAGGATCCCCAAGTATGAACCAGTCCAGATACATCACTCTCCTTCCTCTGCTCTCAGCACATTGATTTTGAGCCTCAAGTGGCTGACATTGAGTGGATCCATAATAATATTTGGCACAAATTGGGTTAAACAAATAGGTTTTGTGTTTTACTCTCAAGGGGATTTGGTTTGTGTTTGCTCTCATATCCTTTCTCAGCTGCAGGTTGTGGACCAGTTGCCAAGACAGTGTTCATCTCCTCTAATCCCCCCCACCAATGGCAGTCATGCGTGGCAAAGGAACACAACCATTAATATGGGGGGTCTGATGAGTTTGGGGGCTCCCTCAGGTAACCTGGAGCCACTTTCAGAGAGCTCAGCAAAGGGCAGAGCCTGGGCTGACCTAAATTCACGGTGACTCACCAAGGAGATTTATTGTTGTCGCTCTGTTTTGCCGGTTTCTCAGCAGTTGCTCACACCTTCAACAAGGACACTCTTACCTGACCAAATCAATAGACGAGCAGTTAGGAGCCAATATAATACAAGACAATATTGTAATAATAGAAGGGAACGTTACAAAGCAGTTACAGAAGGATTTCAGATAATTAGGAGAGGAATTGGGCAGTGATACAGATTTAAAAAGTACCCGAGATAAAATAACAGATACTAAAAATATCTGTATTGAGATGAAATCCTCATGACTCAGTTCTTGAGCCAACCTCCATTCTCTAGGAATTAGTAACATAATCATGCAAACAGGGGAGATCGTGGTCTATCACCTTGCTCTGCGCTGACACTTCCACTTCAAAGACACATCTTAGGCTGAAAAAGGACAGACTCAGGTCTGAATTTTCAGGGAAATTGCAGTTTTTTAAAGTATGTTCTGTAGCTGTAGCTTTTTTAAAAATTGGTGGTTTTATTTCTACCTAGAAAACGTTGAATAGTGAACGCTCTGGCTCTTGAAAGGCAAAACCACTGACAGCAGGACCCGAGACACGTTCTTTGTATCAACCAGAACATAATTTTAAATACCTGTGACTGTAGCTAACACCTGAGGAGTGATGAATCCAGCTTGCAAATAGAAACATGAAAGTGCCATTTCTTCTTTTTTTTTCATTCTGCATGATTTCCTGACTAGATGCATAACTTCGAAAGTGTTGAAATTCCTGTAAGTATTTAAAGTATTTTGAAAGAAATGAGTATTTTGAAAAGGATTTTGACTTGCTGTGGAGTTTCAGAAAAGCAGAAATCTGTGTTAAGACAACACCAGCTACAATCTGGGTCAGATTTCCAGTGCAGATGTGTCAGAAGCATTTTCTTGGAAGCTCTCCATGACAGTTAGTGAGAAGAGTGACCCAATGTTTTCTCACTGTACAAAATAACCGTTCTGTTTGATGATGTCATGGGCATGAAGCACTGCTTGTGTTTGCACAGCCCAGGCCTGTTTAAGCTTGTTTGGGAGCAGAGATTTCTTCTCTCAGAACACTCTCAAACAGGGAGTCTAGCAAATCTCTTTGGTACATCTTGGCTGATCTCAATCAGTTTTCGGAATTTTAATCATCTGGGTTTATTTCCAGATAATGACTACTTATGGAAATGAGATGCCTCATAAATAAATATGGAAATCATTCCATAATATTAATAATATGATGGTTCAAACACTTAATATACTAAAGGTGCTGTGTAATATACTTAATGGTGCTTTGGATTGTCTTTGAGTTTATTGACTTAGTTATTTTGTTATTATATTTTAACTTGACTTACATATATTGGACTGAGTTTCCTGAACTAAAAGAAGCTCTGCAATGTGCCTGGATATATCAAAGGATATCAAAGGATCATAACATTCAAAATGCATCATACAGTGGAAGTAGCAAATGGAACACAGATTTCAGAATGTTTTTGTGTAAGAATCAAATAAATTAGTTTTACTTGGAGAATCTCAGCTTAAGCGTTGTTAGCCATTTACTCAAAAATGAGGTAGTTCTAAATTAATTATAATCCTTTGCACTTCTATTGCTGCTTCTCTTGAGAATCTCAATAGTGTTCTACAAACATTAATTAAGCCTAATAGTACTCCTGAGAAGTGGTTAACTGACAGATACACTTCACCCCTCATGATATAAGTGAACTCTAGAACAAAACACAAAAACTTTAAACAGCAGGACTACATAAGAGTTTAGAGCCTGAAGTAAGTCAGGCAAAACTGTGGGGAATGTTTAGGTAAGTGGAATGCAATTGCTTGGCCTGGGCAGGATTCGAAGATAAATAAAAGTGCAAATAATGAGGAGCTGAGATCTCTAGTGAAGGAAAGTGGGGTTTTATCTGATGTGAGAGGAGATACCACAGCACCACAGTGTCAGGTGGTGTGGCTCTGGTTGGTGAACTGGACTGATTCAGAGGAAAACTGCTATTTGCAGAAATCACCTCCAGATGGGCCAAAGAGCCGGAGCCCACACGGAACCTTTAAGGCTGATGCCTGAACGGCAGGGACAGCAGTTAAGTCCTTCTCTCACCCCTGAGGGTACAGGAGCTGCTGAAAATAGCAACAAACCAGCAGTATCAGTGTGTACACTGACAGCCCCAGCCTGTTGTGTTTGCTGGCGAATCTGCATGCACAGTTTCCTTCCTGATATTACTCCACAAAGAGCAGCTTTTGTTATCTTGCTCTACTGATGACAGCAATACTTAAAACAGGTTAGTGCTGGCACATACAGCGAGTTGGCTTTGGTAGACGCATTAGGACTTGGACCATCCTCAAGCAACCCTCCTGCTGTCCCGTTCCCACGAAATGTGCCGCAAATATTTGTCTCCGAGCTTCCAGGGCTTATGGGAAGAGCCATTCCAGAACATGCTCCAGCTGTGCACAGTTATTTGCCTGCTAACAACAGGACAAGAGGTATGGCATCACCTGCTTGAGCCCCCAACCCGCAGCAACACAGCAAAGCACAGAGTTAACTCTTTTCTCCCCAATTAATCCCAAAGTCTGTCCTCTGGGGCTCCTACCATTCCACCTTTGAGAGCTGCTCCATGCTGCAGTGCCTTGCAAATAGTTTTAGCAGTTGCTGAGGGAAACTTTATGATGCACAGTCTAAATCCTCAGATGCACACTCTGAAATCTTGAGAAAGCAAATCGGCTCTGGAAAGTGGAATGAAAATGAGTTCAAATCAGAACTTTATATCTAGAAATGACTTGGAAGCAGTTGTATCTCCTCCTTTGTTACATTTTCTTTCCTTTTTGTTTCCCAGCATCTCTGTTCGTCTGAGACCACAAACTTTCAGAAACACTGGCAATACATCCCTGCTGAGAGAGTCTACCTGCTGGAGAAAAATCTGCTCATTTTATCCAAGCAGAGTGCCTAGACAATGCAGTTAGACAAATAGACTTTATCCTTACTCATATTCAGTAACATTCTTAATTGCATTTATGAACTGTAATTCATTACATACATGACTCTGATGCCTACTGAACTGAATAGTTCTGCTGAGTTCAGTGGCCTTTGGATCAGACCTTGTGTTTGCTCCATTTCTCCACATTTTTAGCTGCTTCAGTAAGTTCTTTATGTAGAGAAAGGTCTGAAACTTCTTTTTTTCCCCATACATTTGCCTGTTTTATAATTTATAGTCAGTAGTTTCCCTAGAGTGCAAAAGGCTTTTCAGAAATACTATACTTGAATCAGTAAAAGGAAGGGTAACTGCACCATTATACTGCTGCATCATAATATTTAAATACTTCATTATTTCATAATCTGTCCTAGAATTTAATCATTCCAAGCAGGGACAGTCTCTTTATGTCAAAAGGGATAAGTTCCAGATTTTCAAATATGCATACATTAAAAAAACCCATGAAGATGTTGCTTCATTTCCAGTGTGATCCCAGCTTGCCAAAGGCTCCATTTCAGTGCATAACCCTCCGGATGCAGATCCATTACCGCACCATAAAGTGGGTTACTGGACAGGGGAAGGCAATTCATCCTCTGAAATGCACAGTCTTGTTTTGCCAGTTATAGGGTTTATAATTATCCATTATCATTATCTTTATGGTTATTTTTACCAAGGTTACAGATAGGTCTATTTGAAAGATACTCTGTTGGGCTCTCTTGGAGCCTCATGCTTCCCCCCATAGATGTTAATGAGCAGTGCAAACAGCACAGCCAAGTGAGTTCTAAACGGATAAAAACTGGCCAGAAAGTGAACAGATTAAGCCCCAAATTGTACACTTAAGAAACTGAAATCGTTTTGCCTACAGAAGCCAATCTCTGCCAGGAAAAACTGGGAATAGTAATAGCTGCTTTTTTTTTTTTAAAGCACTGCTGAAGCCTCATGAATTATAAATCACCACATCTCACAATCCTGGGACAAAGTCAATTACAACCATGTCCTGGGACAAGGAAGTCCTCCATTCTATTCCTGGCTCTGTCACTGACCATCTGCCAGTTGTCCTCTGCCTTGCTGGAGTTTACCCATGTGTAAAACACACTTAAAATAAGCTAAACCATACTCTGAAAATCACTTGAGTGCCACAAACTAGAAATTTGGGGTTGTAACATGAAAAAAAAAATGGTTCTGTGGTTGCCAGTCCATAGCAAGCCAGCGTGTCTCGCTGGCTGCACTCCGGGGGAGGCTAAATCTGGCTGCCAGGGCTCCACCCTGCACTTGAGAGGCAGCAGAATCCCACAGAAACGTCTGGTGCCAGCCCACCTGCACTGCATGTAGTTGTTAACTTGTTTAATTAACTTACTACGCACAACAAGAATCCGATCCAACACTGACTGCAGTTAATAGGAAGAATTCTGCTGACTTAATGATCTGGGGTCAGCCTTCACGTGCATGTAGAGACCACTGCCCAGAGATCCCAAAAATCCCCAGGAAAGGAAAGGCTTTGTTTGACTGACACATAGACACATCTCTGTGCAATGAGCCTGGCAGGAGCTGGGCACGCAGTAAATCTGTCTCTGCCTGTACAGTAGCACTATTCACTGGTGCTGCTCTTTATTCACAAATAAATACAGCACTACGGCCAGGATTCTTCACAGACCCTTTCGCACATGGTTTCAGACGAGCCCTAATGTGGAAAATTGATGACAAGCTACGCAGGAAAGCTTTGCGGTGAGATTTGTTAGGACAGGTGACTTGACAAGCTAATAATGAAATGGAACATTGCAATTAAATGTGCTGGTGGGGATGAAAGTGTGCCAGGGCTGAGAGCGTGAGCAGCAGGTAGGTCAGGGAGAGAAAGCTGCAGGGGCTTGATGGAATCAGGTGGAAAGGAGGGGGAAATGTAAGAACAAGAAAGACAGGACAGAGATAAGCACGGTTGGCTGCGATGGCAGCATTGGGCAGAAACTCCTTTGGTGTTTGTGTCAGGCCTTGCACAGCGAGATCCCCGTCCTCGACCGCAATTTGTTGACCTCGACGCAATGTGTAATTAAATACAGACAATCCTAGAAGGACAGAAATGGTGGAGGGAAATAAATCAACAGCAAATCAAAGACATCTACAAAAAAATTTACCTGTAAAATGAGCTGAAAAGCATGAAAACTGCCACAGAATATTTAAGAACTTTCTCTAGCATGAAAGTTTCCATTAGGAACAGTCAAGAATATTTTCATGGCTGTGAACTTAAACCCTGCAAAGTGAGCTATTCATACATCAGAGCAGGGATTTTGCCTCAGAACAACAGCAGCTGAAACAATACTCTTAGAAGTAGGAACATAGCCATTAATCTTGGGTATTAACACTGAAGCCTAAAAATTATGCCCACGTGAAAAACGAGAAAGGGCAGAGAGCAGATCACCTGGCATATCAAAATTACTATCACAAGCCAGAAGATGGACTTCACCACTGCTATTTATTTGAAAAGCATTTCCGGGATTAAAACATCACAGAAACTGATTTGGAAAAATTTCTACCAGCACATTAAATAATTCAGTGCTGCTGCCCAGGTAGAGACTGGCTTGTGTCAGCTGTGGCGTTTCCTACCTGAGTGGTAGGAGAAACAGCATTTCTGCTATAAACAATCAAATTAATGAAAGCGTATGGGGGAAAAAGCCCTATTTTATACTTACTTGCTTTTATATTCTCCTATTTGGTCAGATTTTTCAGAGGGACGAGGTAAGCCAATACGGTAGGTTTGAACACATTCACAGTACAAATTCAGAATTTCATAAGGATCTTGTGTCTTTATGATGAGCCACATCTAAACCCTCAAACCAAACATCCAGAACGGAGGGAAGCTTGAATTTAAAGCCCAAATTGCATGGTCACAGCCTATCCCTAAACATCACTTTGGTATAAAATTTGGATACTCAGGGTTGCAGATGCCAGAAAAGCAGTATTTCTGTGTTGGTACAGGCAGGAGGACTCGTTCTGTAGCGCTCAGCAACATCTTGACACGCTGCACTAATCTTAGCTGCACGCTCTTAAAAGATTATTTTTGTCCCGGGTTCTTTTTCTAGTCTTTGATGCAACAGCCTGCTGCGGGTTACATCAAGCCTGCAGAAAATCCCTCGGTTTTCTCATCCCTTGTTTTCCAGACAGCCGGCACCTCCTCCGGGTCCAGGCGACGGGCGCCGCAGGTGAGCCAAATACGGGCCCATTCGGGCCGGAGATTAATTTCTGTTTAAACTAAAGGTGCCGTTTAGATTAGAGGGTTGAGGTGGGGGGAAGTCTGCGGTCTGTGCGTTGCGTTTTAGGTGCTTTCACCGAGGGCGCCCCGCTCACCCCTCACGGCTCAGAGCTGCCGGCGCCGCGCTCCGTGAGGGGGAAGGCGGGAGCGGCGTGTCCGCAGCGTGAGGGGGAAGGCGGGAGCGGCGTGTCCGCAGCGTGAGGGAGAGACCTGAGAAGGGAGCGGGAACCGGAGGGCGGCGGAGTACGGCCGCCTCCCCCTCAAGGAGCGGCGGGACCCGCGTCCACCCCGCCGCTCTCCCGAGTCACCGCCCGCCTCCCCCGCCCCGTGACAGCCAAGATGGCGGCGGAGGGGAGGGGGGATCCCGCCTGAGCCGCCCACACGGAGGGAGGCGGCGGGGGCGAGCTGGACTCCGCTGGGATGCGATAAGGGCGCGGGCACTGAGCGCGCTGCCCCCCATACCCCCTTCGCCGCCTC
>VXAY01006543.1:979163-1066349 GCA_013399855.1 Oxyruncus cristatus
GAGGGGGCAAAACTTTCTCCTTGTGCCCGGCGGGCCGAGGCTCCCGCCGGCCCCGGCCGGGCCCGAGGGGCTCTCTGGGCGGCGGTGGCGGCGGCGGCGCCGGCCGAGCCCTCCCCGCCGGCCGTCCATGTTGCACGGGCCGGGGAGTGCGTGTTGTGTGCGTGTGCCCCAAATCCGTCTGTGTGCCCCCCGCACCCCACGCGTGTGCGGTCCCCAGGTCCCTGTGTGTGTGCGTGTTCCCCCGTCCCTGGGCGCGCCTTCCCCGAATCCACGTGCGGTTTTTCCACGCAGCAGCAGCAGCGCTGCGTCAGCCGGAATTGCCCCGCTGGTGCTCAGCCCCTCGGTGCCGTGTCTGTGTCCCGGCTTTCCCTTCGGCCAGCCCGGGTTATCCTATACCTGGGTCAATGCGACGCGGTGCTAAAAATTAGCCCTGACATTTGTATCGCCCTTCCGTCATGAGGTCTGCGCGTAGCACAAGTTGTTGGCCAGGGGATGATGATATTTTATAATTTCCCGGTGATGGTTGTTATTTTGGAGTTAACTGCGTTCAGAAATGTGCCGCTTCTCCTTTGCTGAAAACGAGGTCTTGACTTGGCGCCTGGGTCTGAAACTTTTGTTTTTTTTTTTTTGAATTAACAGAGTGGAAGTGTAGTGTTCTGGGCAGCTTTTTACTTAATTTCACAATTTTTTCTCTGGAACTGTTGCTCAAGTGGAGGTTTCCGTAAAAAGTGTTACATTACGGTGCATCATCTTTCACTTTCTGAATGATTAAACCCAAATATTTAATCTTGGCAAGTTATCTGGTAGTTTAGGGAAACTAATTGAGTTAGTCTAGCCAAGAAAAGGTCGAGGGGAGTAAATGGATTATTTCTGGTTCGTGTGTCTAGCAGACCAGTCTTAACTTTGTAAGAGTCTCCTGCTTCTCTCATCTTGTTAAAAACGTTATATATTTAGGATATTGGTGAAACTTCCATGTTGCTTTTAGAGTATTGAGGAGTTCACTTAAAATGAACATTAAAGCAGAACTGCACCTCTGGTGAATTTGGCCAAATTTCTTAGGGTTAATCATGACTTGGCAATGGGATCATTTCATTAACAAAAACAGATCGTTAGAGTTTTTGTGGTTAGCATTTGGGGAAGGGGAAAATTGCATGGAGCTCTAAAGGCAGAACAAAAAAAGATTAAGCTTCTCTATAGCATTAAGAACTTCTGTAATGTACATGTTTTACTTCTAGAAGCATTGGGGTCCAGCTGGTTGAGTACTTTCCTCAAGTTTATGAGTGGCTTTTGCTCCTTTGAGACAGACTTTACCCCATGGCCTCTTCTAAACAGTTAATTTATTAGAAAGTAACACAAAAGATGAGATCTGTTTTTGCAAGCAGTAGGATAAAACATACAAGGACTATTTTTTAAAATACAGGTTTCCTTAGAAATGTTTTCCCAGTACTAGGGATTTTCATACGTGTAAGTTTTCATATTTTTTGTAGCAGTATGGTTGTAGGTCTGTGTTTCTGGTGAGCAGCTTGGTGTATAGGATATAACACCAGTATGGTGCTTAATGGAATTACTATATGTGTTAATGGCAGTATTAGCAATTATCTAGTTAATACAGCCAGAGTTAATTATTAGTTAGTAAAAGCACAAATATTGACATAGCCTGGCACACACTATGGGGCTCAGGTGAGTGGAGCTGATGCAGGTCAAGCATTAGGAACAATGTAAATAACCTGGTTCTATTTAAAATATGTGCTTGAGAGGGAGAGTAGCAAAGTAGAGAGCAGAGCCAGCTGGTCCTAAAGGGAGTGAGGTTGTAACTCCTACAACTGTTCTGTGTGACTCTTAAAACAGAGCTGTGGGTACCACCAGTGCCAGAAGCCAGTCTGGCAGTTTTTAATCTGCAGGATTTTGAATTGAAGGGTTTGCTAATTTTTAGGTTAATTCCTGCTGTAGTGTGTGATAGCTGCAGAAAACTGTCTTGTGACTCTTCAGAGAGGAAGATGACTCCTGGACCAAGCTGAATGATAAGGGAGTGTGTTAACCTTGAGGTTTGAAAACTGGAATAAGAAATTTGCAGCGTCACTTAAATATTCAACATCCTTTTTGATTTCCATCGTGCTTCCCAGCAGCTGAGTTGCAGTGAGTTTTGCAAGTCATAGTTGGCTGAAATGCTTTTTGTAACAGTGGCTGCAGAAACAGTTGTGCTTCGTGGTCAAACCCAGACAGGTTGAGGAATAGGAGTAGTACAATAGGTACTTAGTCAAGCGCTTTCTTGATCTTAGATTCATCTCCCAAAATGAAGACTTGCAGAAAATCTTCTTTCTGTTTTTTGTCTGTTACTCAACTTTGACCTCCGTTTTTAGATGCAGTGTCGGCACGACCAAAAACTTGGAGGCTAAATGTTGCCCAGTTTAAGTTGGATTGAAAATAAAAAAGTCAATATAACCTTGTCACCTTGTTCAAACATAATGTTCGGGGTATTTGTGATTTCAGAGTACATTGCTGTCTGACAGAGGCTTCCCATAGTTAATGTTTTGAAACACGTGTACCTGTAGAATTAAGGGATTTGTTCTGAAGCTTCCTGGAAAGAGCTGTAATACTGAATAGTACCAATAATGAAAGAACCAAAAGAAGACACCCAAATAACTTCTATAGAAGTGCCTTAACAAAACATGATGCAATTTTTGTGGCTTGGTGCATTTCCAGTGTGTTTCTCTTGTTTGTTATAATATTTTAATCGGGTTCCCTGGAATGTATTAACATTTCAAATTTTTGTTATGATGACTCTTGTGAAAAAACCCCAAACAGAGTAACCCCCGAAATCAGCATGTTCCCTCCCCACTTGGCAATCCCACTCCAAACCCAAACCTGTAAAAATTTAGGACCTTTGAAGGCAGTTTGGGTGGAGCTTTCCCTCATGCGGCGGTGTAGGTGTGGTTTGGAGGGCTGAGTTTACTTGTCCCTCGTCCTTCTGCTGTGGCTTCACTGGCTGGTCCTGGGCAAGAGCAAAGGAAAGGCCCTGGGTCTCTTCCCTGATATATCAATCCTGTATTTAAATAATATTTGCTAGTATGCACACAGAATATGATTTTTTTTTTTTGTACTAAAAGCAGCAAATCCTCTGGAAGCTAAAGCCAGTTGTGCCTTGCTTTAATTGAGGGATAGCCAACAGGTAGGGGATGAATATGTATAAACAGTGAGTGCATCATCACTGTTCAACTGTTGTTTAAAATCAGCTGTTTATAACACTGGGTAATGACCAAATAATTACTTGAAGTGAATGAGGTTCTTTGCTGTATTGCATAATGATTCTTGGCTATTTTTTGCTGTCCTTCATGTTTAGTCTGTGCCTGGTCTGGAAGTTTGGTCTGGGACTGCTCTGGAAATATGCTGCTGATGCATTTGTGCTTGCAAAGTGCCCCCCCAGACTGCCGAGTCAAAATCAAACCCTGCAGGGAAGGCTGTGTGGGGCAGTGCTGCTGAGAGCTGTGAGCTGTAGCACTCATTTCAGCAGAGTCTGTGATGCAGAACTAGTCACTGATGGTTCCCTGAAGAGCTCAGAAACAGCACCAGGAGGAAATTGAGAAGTGGAAATGAAAGGCTTCACAAAGTGTTGGCTGGCCCAACTCTTTAGTGGTGTATTTTTACCTTTTCAAAGGTAGAAATAAAGATATTGGATAGATTACATACATCTAATATGTATCTCTCTAATAGATGTATTAGGTAACGGTTTTGTAAAGGCTGAAATAGAGTGAAGTAGGTAATAACAGGAGGAGAGTGAGAAAAGGAGGAACTATGGTCTAAAAATAGGAGGAGAAGAGTAAGGAGGAGTGTTAGAAGTGAGTTAGCCAATTATATCCTCCCTGTTTAATATTTACTGTAAATTTTGACTTCTTTTTAATTTGGGTCGTTAAGGACCATTAATACTAACTAATCAAATGATTTCAGTTTAGCCATCTGAAATAAAGGTGAACAGGCAGCAAGTGTGATGTATGAGTTGTATGTACACATATGAACATGAAAAAGTCCCAAGAGAAAACCCCCACTTGGTGTACAAGCTTTATGCAAACACAGAGAAGGGCCTTGAGGGCTGGACTCTTGAGTTTTGATTTTGTCTTGAGCTTCAGAAGCAGCTTGTGGGCTTAGGGAATTATTCTCAGAATTCATAACCCTCCAGGATCAGGATCGGCAGTAGTTACCTGGGCATATCATTGCTCTTGAGCTAATACTGTGATTTTTGGGAGGAGACCCTGATGTTGCTTTATTTTGCTGGCAAGGAAACTGTCCCAGCAGTACATGGGAATTGATATATTTGTATCTGAGCTGGTGGTGGTACTTTCCCACTTACTTTTCTGTGGATGAACATTTTGGTAACTGGATGTAGAGATTTAGTAGATGGGGGAGGTATTAGTGAGTGTTATCCCTCCATTAAACCTTTCCAGTGGGGTGTAGATGATCTGCAGAGAGCACTTACAGCCTGGCAGATGCTGTCTTTGCATGTCAGGCACTCTGTCTATAATTGTCATCATCCAGTTGTCCAGTTTTCTCATGTTACAAGGCGTTTTTGCTGGCCTAAGGCAAAAAAAATCACATAAAGTGTTCGAAGTCACAATTAAAGTGTGTTCTTAAATGTAGCAAAATGTGTTAGAAACAACTCCCACCTGTCTTTCCTTCCAGCACGCCATGAATTTCAAAATTTAATTTAGGTAGAGCATGGTTTCAAAAGAAAACTGAGGTTGGCATGTGTGCCCAAATGTGGCTGGGTGAAAGCAGGTCACTTCTGTCACTCTTGGTTGATGCACTTTGGCATTTCCAGTGAGAGATTTTGGGTTTGAAGCTCTACATTGGAAGATTTGCTGCTTTAATTTGCCTTTATATGCTGTGCCAAGAAGAACAGAACATTGTGTTTGGGGGATTTCTCCTTTTAAAAAGTTGTTGTAAAATAAGTAGTTGTACAAAACCCATGGACCAGCCGCCCTTCTGAACTGTGCTTTGGATGAAGTAATATTTACATTTTAAAGTGCTTGCTTTGGCTTTCCTCCCCCTCATTGGCTACAATTTGTTTTCTGCATCCCTCCCTATAAACACAGTTGTATTTCAGAAATCCTTTCCGTTCTTTGGTGGAGCCTTTTGGCCATAAATACTGCATTCTAGAAAGAAAAGTGGAGGTTTTAAAACTGATTTGTCTCTGTCACGAATCTTGTGGGATACTTGAACATCGCTTTTGGAGGCAGGGTTGAATTTCATGGGGTTTTGCTGTGGCACAACTGTCACGAACATCAGAGCAACCTGTGTCTTGTCAGACCCTCTTAGTAAATGCTTTGATTTTTATTGAGACTAAAAAGAGCAGTGAAGGACAAACAAATGGAAGATTTGGTGAGTGATGGCAGAAAATATGGGAGAAGTGGAATGTGCCTGATCTCTCCTCAGGGTGAAGTCTGTTCCTCCCTGCCTTCTCTCTGCCCCTTATTCCCCTAAGCGGTGATGCTCTGGATGTCCAGTTCTTGCTCGCTGCTTGTGATCATCCCACTGAATCCAGATTTAGCCTCTGAATTTAAGCCCAGTTTTTCTCCCTTCCTATTACTGAACAAATCTACTTGTCCCTCAGTCCTTGGCTACATCCCTGTTTTCCCAAACTCATGGTCTTGTGTTTTGTCCCTTTTATCCAGCAGTTTTTGTGTCCTGGGCACCTCTCAGAGATCCTTTGTTGCCAAGTTTCCTAAGCTCTCTTGATTATCTTCTCAGCTGTTTGGACCAGAGGTTGTTAACCATGAGTTGGTACAGATAATTGTGAATGGGCCTGAAAAACACAGGGTAGCAATTCCAGTCCAGTAATGCAGGGCAGAAAAATCTTGGGATTTTTCTTTGTTTTCTGTGTTGGGGTTTTTTTTTATTTTTAATTTTTTAATAACAATTGTTGCAGCATCAAAGGGAGCTTATTGTAGGCTAGTGCCTTCTTGTTAATTATTGTGTTGTCTGACATCACAGAGGGCAGATTTGTGCAGTAGGCTCTAAAAAGTAATGCACTGATGACTTTAGCCCTGTTTGTAGCAACTTTCTCTGTTGCTGTCATTTGTGTGGCTGTAGCAGTGGGAAATGGGAAGAAAAAGTACAGGCAATGTCCCACTAAAAATAAAAATGCTATGAGAAGTTCTGATTGTTTTGGGGTAATAACGTAGGTCCTTTGCATCTTGTTTTTTGAGGGAGTAGATCTTTAACTCGATAGGTGGAGGACAACAAACTCATTGGAAATACGTTCTGGAAGCTGGAAGTAATACAAAATAGAGCTGCAGGGACACTGGCAGCAGGTCTGGCCGTGTTCCTTGTGATGTGTAAATATATTTTTGTATGTATAAATGTATTTTTCTTGCATTTAACTCTCCTCGTGGTCTTTCCAGAGAGGTGACTGGGAAAGGAGTTTTTTGAAGTGTCCATGGGGAAATTATTCATGTGCTAGTGCTGCTGAATTCCTGGACTTTTTGCAGCTGTGATTGAGGTCTGCAGGTGATCCCTAAATTTATGATTTCTGACACTCCTGGAAACTTGCTATTCCAGATCGGACCATTGGGGGAAATTGTGTAGTGCTACCACTGTCTGCTCTCTTTGTAGCCTTGTGTGAAAATGTTACCAGTCAGGTACTGGTGAGTAACTGGCTGTGACTGGGGCTGGTCCGTGGTGCTGTGGGGGTCAGAGAGACTGACCCTGGGGCTGGATTTGCTCTCTGGGCTGTAGGAGTGGTGAACTACCAGCGCTGATCGCTCTGTGTGATCTCAGAGAGGTTGTCCTGTACACTGGGGTTATGAACAGAACAATTCTGATAATCTAATTCCCCAGCTTTTTCCACTTCAGGAATGGAAGAAAGTCTTTCATGGTTTGCATAAACCCTCTTGAGATGTGTTCCTTCCCGGCCCTGCTTATGTTACGCTTTGTTTTCTCATGGTAATCTCCTGAGAGTGTTCTCCAGGTGTTGGTGAAGAGAAGCCTCCTTTAGACAAAGTGAATTTTTGCCTACAATCTAATGAGCTGTTCTGGGAGCCTGGAGTCTCGCGGTGTCTCCAGTGAGGTGGTATCCTCAGCCCTGTGGAAAACTGCTGCTCCAAAATGCTTAAATGTAGCACAGACTGCTGGGCTTACACGTCTCAGCGTAAAACACAAGTTCAAGCTGTCTGTGGTCACACCAGTGTTTGAAAGTGTCCCCGTTGGTGTTTACCAGAGCTGAAGAAAAATGGTGATTGTGACAGTAAAGAGTGAGGAGACTGTTACCCACTGCAGGAAGAGTTGGAGTAGGGTGGCTGGATTTAAGAGTATGTGTGTATTGCTGATTGTGGAGTAAGAATGGTGTGCTTAAATATCAGAATCTTGCAAAGAAAAAGGATTTGAAGCAGGCTTGGGAAGGTTATTGGGCTGCAAGAGCACTTTGGTGGCTGGCATAGTCCTGGGAATGGACATGAAGGTATTGATTGTCAGATAATAATGGAAGAGTTGAGATCATTTGAAGGGGCTGGCTCAACTGTGCTTTGATTTATTTTGGTTTAAAGCATCAAATGTTGGTTTTGTTCTTAAAATATCAAATTTTGTGCTGCATCGGCATTTTGTTTCTTAAGTTTAAAGTCTGATTTCATACCTTTTTTAATAGTTAAGTGACATGTAACCTTATCTTAGGAAGTGGGTCCTACAACAATTCACAGAGTTAATTCCATGTAACTGGTGCAGTGGAGTGTGCAGAAATTTAAGTTTGAACAAATGTGTGCATTGTTTAATTCTTGTTTTTACTGTTTCTATAGGGAATGAAACTTTAACAAGAAGTCTGTGTTAAAGCCTGCCTGACAGCAAGAGAGGCAAAGTGTAGAAGCAATGCCCTGATGAAAAGGTAGGGAACACGCTGCTAGAGTTGTCAAAAGACTTGAGTTCTGGCTTGGGAATTGCTGTGGTACTAGAAGTGCTTCTGCTTTGTTCCCTGGATTGTTTGTTTGCTGTGAAGGAAATACTGGGGCGAGGGTGGGTGGGGAGAAGGCTCATTTGATAAGTTTTGCCAGGCAGCTTTGGAACCATGAAGTTTTTTCCTTGTGTAACTGCAGTTATTCACATGTTCTTGAGACTGTTGAGCTCTCATGTGATTTGTGCTGTGTCATGGCTGAGAAATGGTCCTCAGTAGAGGACTGATCACTGACTGGTCCAGTGAACTCCACTTTGCTGTTGCATGACCAGCTGCCATGTCCCTGTCAGCAGCATCCTTCAACAGGGTGATGCAGCAGTACCCATGAGATGAGATCCTGGGGACTCTTTGAACTTTACTGACAATTTTTAATAATTGGCCACCAATTTGTGTCTCTTCATCTACTTGTCATGTGCCTTCAAAGGAAGGAAGTTCTTGGAATGTGATTATGTGATGAATGCTTTAAAAAAAAATCACCATGTTTTAAAACAGTTTAAAGTTTTATTAAAAAGGTGTGTTGCAAAGCCCTGCGCTGACTTCCAGCCTGCTCTAGGAGACATTCATTCCTTGTTTAAAAATGGGACGTGTCTTTGGGGTCAGGCTAACAAAGTAAAATGTCACCTGCTTTAGACAGCAAATGGATCTAACAAGGAACTCAAATTAATAAGCCATTTAATAGTCTCAAAGAAAAATGCAGGAAGGAATGAGGATGAAGGCAAGGAAGATTAAAAGATTATAAGGCAGTTGTATTTGTCTGCCAGAGGTGGACTGGCAAAACTGTTGTAATGGAGTCAGATGGTCCTTGCTGCTGTCTGGGAAAGCTGGCTCCTGGAAGAAGCTGGAAGGGCTGGAGCAGGTTGTTCTGGTCTGCAGCCTCTTACAGGTTACCTCTACAAAATTCTATGTGTTGGAGCAGGTTGTAGGAATTAAATCAGTATTTTTTTCCTTGCAAACAGTGCGATGCAACTGTAGTAAATTCTATTTCACGAAGCATCTCTCCTGTTCCTGCTGCCCATCCACAGCACATTCACATCAGGTCATGTGATGGGGAAAAGCTGATGAGTGCTTTCCTCCTAGAGCATTTGAATGAGAAATGTGATCTGTTCAAAAAGCTTGGACACTGATTGAATTACAACACTGTAATTCAGGCAGCAAAAGTTATTAATTAGTATTCCCTAAATGTTTGAGAAAAAAATATGATGTGATGTTAGAACATTAACTTGAATAAACAACAAAACTGAGTTTACTCTTTGTCTTTCAGCAGAGTAATCAAGCTAATAGTTTGTGGTTGTGTGGGAGGATTATCTGATTGTTTCCCCTGTTCCCATATTTTTAGAAATGGCAAAAAGCCCTCTTCTCCCACATTTATATAGTCATGATCTGCAAAGTCTGTCTGTGTGTTTAATAATTTTTTTACAAGTGACTGCTACTGGCAAGGTTTAAATTCTTACTGATGCTTATGGTGTTCAATTTATAGTGGTATTAATTATATGCAGTCCCTTAAAAATGAGTATCATGAAGTGGCTCAAAGACCGTGGATTGCACTTGTTACCAGGGACTTTTGTAAGAGGTGATGATCCCATGGCATTGTCCTCAAAGTGCAGCCTTTCATCCTCAGGTTACTGAAGTGTAGAGAAGCAGTAGAAGCTTCTCAGTGTGGCACTAAGTGTAAATGTTGAATTTCACCTGGAACCAGCTGCTTCAAGCAATGCTGTTATGCACTGTGACTTTTTCTGTGTTCTTTTTCTTGTGTGTTTTTATGCTTGGTTGTTTTGGGTTTTTTTTCCAAAGCTGACGTGCTGTACTGTGAGATGTGTATAACGGGCTTTGGAATACCTTCATGGTAAAAGTTTCTACAGAAATTATTCAGGTTCATCAGTTTATGTGAAGTGCTTTTCACAGAATGATTGTTTGTCTCTGAGTTAACTCACAGTAATATACCTTCTGTCTGGGGTCTGCTAACATGAAGTTGGCATAAATCTGCTCTCCCAGTAACCGGATGTTGAAAACTTCAATATTAGGGCAACTCTAGTAAAGTCTAAGTTGACTTAAATAAAATTCCCCTGCAGTGTATCTTCTGCATTTTATCCCATTTTTAGCTGCAAACCTTTGTATCAAAAGACAAAGAAAATAAAATATTCAGAGAATCCCAGAATGGTTTGGGTTGGAAGAGACCTTAAAGCTCATCTAATTCCCCCCCCTGCCATGGGCAGGGACCCCTTCCACTAGTCCAGGTCGCTCCAAGCCCCGTCCAGCCTGGCCTTGGGCACTTCCAGGGATGGGGCAGGATTTGAAGAAATCAAATCCTGACATCATCAGGATGTCAGGATTTTTTTTTTTTTTCCCCCCTCCCTGCTGTAAAATCTTCATTAAATTTTGNATTTCAAGGCAGGCCTTTTTTTTTTTTTTTTTTTCCCCCTCCCTGCTGTAAAATCTTCATTAAATTTTGAAAGTCTTTCTGACTTGTCTATTATGTGCTATAACCTTAGGAAGCAAATTTCTGTGATAGCAGGTGTTCGTATGTAGGGGATTCTAATTTTATCTGGCTCTAAATGAGCAGAGCTTGTCCCAGTTTTTCTTAAAAGTGCTTTTGGGAATAAATGAGTGTTTGAATTTAAGACTTTTGGTATAAACCTAGTATGAAATAATAAATAGTGAGATAAGTATGATTCTTCAGTATAATGTATATGTCTTTGTGTTTATTTGTAGTGCTGTCTCGGCTGATTAAACTGGAATGGTGCTGCTAAAACATTGGAGTTAAAAGGCTTACTTGCAATTTTAACAACCATCATTTGTCGAATTTTTGATTACTAAAATGGTTTCATTTCACCTTAAAAGGAATTGTGAATCACTCCAGAAATCAGTGTAGTTTTGTGAAAAGATGCTGGTGGGAAAAGGAACAAAACTTATGATAGCTGAAATGTGGTATACCATGGTTAAGTTTTACAGAGAATTGTTAATGTTTCAAAATAGTTACAGCTTCAGTCCTGTTAGCTAAAAGATCTCAATGTTTGGTCTTATGTCAGTTTAAAGATGCTTTGTGAAATATCTTTCCTCTCTCCATGCGTTTGTTCCCAGCCTGTCTGGATTCCCTGAAGCCAGATGGACAGTGAGATAATAGGCACCATATACAGAGGCTGGATTTGTGTGTCTTTGGATATATCACTCAAGGAGGAGTTTGAATTTGTAGTTATTTCTTTCATATATGCTGAGGAACATATTCCAGATGTTTTTGAAATAACTGAATTTGGGTTAAATTAAGCTTAGTTTTGTGACTACATTCTCTCTTCTCTCCAAACACAAGCTGAACAGTTATTTTCAAGCTGTTACTCTGCTGTATATTGATGATTGTTTCCCAGGAGTCGTGTGTTCTGAAGTGTCCCATATTGCCTAGTAATCATATAGAAAGAAATAAAGGTCAGATAATTTGGGGGTTTTTTTCTTGGCATTTTCTTGAATGATGTAAATAACCTTAAATAAAAACTTTTTACTCATTTCCTTGCAACTTCAGAAACTTGTTGAGTCAGTCAGTCCAGCAAAACACAACCAACCTACAGAATAAGAGCAGGAAGGAAGCTGGAATTGCCTCTCTTGCAGTGGTGGGTGAGGGTGGTAGGGGTGATCAGGCACAGCCTGATGTTCATCCTCCTTGGGCGGGACCTGGAGCTGGAAATTTGAGGCCAGCTTGAAACAGTTTGATCACATGCACGATATCAATTTAAGACATAATTTCCCTCATTACCAGCGAGTTTGATAAAGCTTAATACTCAACTACCTAAAGCAAAAAATAAAGGGAGATAAAGCAAAGGGAATGAAGGTTCCATGAAAACTGAAGTCTTGTACCAACCACTCAAACTGTTTTAAATTCTGTTTGTTCGGTTTCTGAATGTCAGCAAGCTCTTGAAACTCCTGTGTGGTAACAGATCCTCTTGCAACAAAATTTTGCACCCAAACAAAATTAATTTAACAAAAGGGAGTCTTAAATAGCTTGTCTGGTTTAAAAATTCTGGATCTCGATGACAGTAAACTTCCTGAAGCTGCTTTAGCAAGATTCCAGCACATATGAGCAACTTGGATAAACATTTTTAGCCCATTTCTCAATAGTCCATGAGACAGCATGTTCTTTATTTGCAAAATCAAGCTATAAAGTAAGTAAAAAGTGAATTTTAAGTGACTTGCAAAGGCATCCAAGAGTTTCTGACAAAGAGGAAACCAAATCTCCTGACATGTAGTGCTCTGCATTGCTTGTCTTCTCATCCCACAATAGATGGGTATCCTGAGCTGAAGTTAATTTACAACATTGGCAGCAAGCACTGCAAAAAATACTATACAGGAAGAGTTCATATGTAAAGAATTCTTTTATCAATGCATTCCAGGAACAAAGAATATAATTTCCCAACACAGTTTGGCTGGAACAGCAGGACTCTATTCCTTCTCATTCCGAAAAACTTCATGTGGTCTTGAATGTTTTTGTTTCACAGTGGTCTGTGCTCTATTGAAGTTGACTCAGTTTAAATGTTTTGTATAAAAGCTGGTATGTCCCTGGCTGTGGATGAGTTGCCTGTCAAGGATCCGAGTCCCAAAACACTGTAAAATAAAATGGTATCAACTTATAGCCTGAAAAAATACTCCGTGAAGATCTGGCCTTGATATCTGATGTAAAATCTTACAGAGCGAGACGGCTGCAAATATTATATCTTTAGAATAATCAAGACAGCCTTTGCATATATGTTTAATGTTCAGGAAGGAAATTAATTGCAGATGAAACCTTGGAAGATCCATTGTCATGGTGAGCTGAATGCAATAATAGGCTGTAGGCAAAATACACGAGAACTGCTTTTTGGCCCAGTAGTGACCTGTTTGCAAAACTTTGCACAGGATTTTGCTGTTACTGTTCCTGTTGTTCAACTACTTCAGTAAGTTAACACCAAGAGTCCACTCTGTTTTTCCATTCCAAATTTTAACAATTAACTTGCAAGACTGTGGCTCAGAATCCCAAATTGGAAAGGGCGTGATTACAAATGAAAAGCGCTACGTGATCTGCCCCTGAATCTATTCCTTTTGTGTTCTTCTATTGTGTTTTCAAAAATAAACATCACTTTATTACTTCTGATATCTTCTAATCGCCCTCACAGACACTGACATCCCTTTCTTTCTCAGCAGTTACAACATCTTGTGATGGAAGATGGAAGACAAAGGGGCCCGTGTTGCCGACTACTTTGTCGTCGCAGGACTAACAGACATCTCCAAACCACTGGAGGAGGAAATCCACTTCAACGACGCCTGCCATAAAATAGCCAAGCCAAAAGAACCCATCACAGATGTAACAGTGCTCAATAAATCCCTGGGGGAGGAAGTGCCCCAGGGATATAAGTGCATAGATGTCACTCCCTCTGGCCTGTCTGCAGATCTCAACAACGGCAGCCTTGTAGGACCGCAGATATACCTTTGTTATCGCCGAGGAAGGGACAAGCCCCCACTTACTGATTTGGGGTGAGTGGTTTTTCTCTTCCAGTGGGTGACTTTCAGAGTTCTATTTGACTACTGAGCAGATAAGGCAGGTTTCTTGAAGTGCCATACTTTTTAAATACAAGGCAAAGCTCTAAACAGGAAGATATTTTTTGTCTTGAGCAAACTGTAACCCAGTATGGTAGGGAAAATGAGTGCTGAGTGGTGTTTAATGACAACTGTGATCCTTCGTATTTTGGAGTTTTCAAAGCCATTTACAACTTTCAGTGTATATATTTAGATTGGAATAAGATACTTTACCTATTTTAATACAGAGTGAGGAGGGGTGAATTGTATGACATTCTTAGCATCAGGCAATGAATCTTTAGTAGAACTGTTTCGCAGTAAACAAAATGCTTAAAAGCAACTATATGTGAGGAAAACTAGTATAGTTTTGTCATGAAGGTTTTTTGGTAGAATGCAGTTTGATATAATGTGACCTGTAAAAATGTTCAGAGATGATGTAAGAGCTGCTATTAAATTAGTATTATTTGGTTACAGTTCTCAGTGTAGCGTTGGTATTCAGAATACTTTAAAAATGTGCCTGCTGACTTTTTTTGCATCCCATTTTTAACTAGGGTTTTATATGATGGGAAAGAGAGAGTGAAGCAAGGCTGTGAAATAATCCAGACCACTCCCTATGGTCGTCCTGCCAACATCAGTGGCAGTGCCTCGTCCCAGCGCGTGTTCATCACCTACCGCAGGGCCGCCGAGAACATGACCCAGAACACGCTGGCTGTCACAGACATCTGCATCATCATCCCCAGCAAGGGAGAGACCCCTCCACACACCTTCTGCAAGGTTGACAAGAACCTTAATAACAGCATGGTAAGATTCAAAACCTGCACTTTGGAGGCTTGGTACTCGGTGATGTAACATTCGTGGAGTATTTGTGGCAGCTCGTGGCGTACCCGGTGAAAAATTTTGAGAAGTACTTTCCAAACATAAAGCAAATACTTGAAGAGTTGGGGGATCACATTCCTTTGTTACTGCTTGGAACAAAGTATTTTTGGAAGCCTTGAAGCGAATGTTTTCAGTGCTGACTTGGAAATGCTGACTTCAGCAGCTTCGGATTGGTCCTTCAGAACCTGTTGTGTCACCAGAGGTTTTACAGATGTGGCTGTTTCTGACACTGATTTTACTGGTGTCGTGGGAATTCTGTATCTAACAACCAGTTTCTGTTTTGTTCTAAAACTCTCCCATCACCTGCAACACTATTTTATAAATACTAATCTCCTCAGTAGTTGCACAGACTTCTCATTTGAAGAAAGTTGCATGTGAGGTGATGTTGGAAGCTGTTGACTGCAAACCTTTTTAAACCCTTCACATGGTTCCTGACCTGTTAAATTAGTACACAAGTGTCACAGCACTGGGATTTGCAGAACCCAGTATTTAGGTGTCTCCTGGTCAAATTTGCAGCTCTGT
This sequence comes from Oxyruncus cristatus, assembly GCA_013399855.1. Classification (NCBI taxonomy): domain Eukaryota; kingdom Metazoa; phylum Chordata; class Aves; order Passeriformes; family Cotingidae; genus Oxyruncus; species Oxyruncus cristatus. Next base: position 994,030 of record VXAY01006543.1, read on the forward strand.
TTCCTGGCTCTTGTAGGGTCCTCAGAAGTCAATGTGCTGATGAGGATGCTGAGTGCATGTGCAAGTAGGATCATGTTAAAAAGATCATGGGAATTGATTTGTGCTGGTTTTTCAGTAAATGCCTGTAGGCATTAACAAATGGATTTCTCAGTTCTACCAGTCCCTGTATTGACTGGCTTATGGAAGTTCTGTCATATGGAAGTTGTTACATCTGTGTTGCCTCTGAGGGTGCTGGTCTTTTCTGTTCCATGGCTTTCCGTGTGCTTTATTTTCATGTCCAGAAATTGAGAACTTAAAATTACTTACGGTGTGAGGTTTTCCTCCACTCTTTTCTGTTATGTCCTTTTGTTATATTTCATCACTTAATCCAATAATTTCTTTTATTTTACAGTGGGGCTCAGCAGTATATTTATGTTACAAGAAGTCTGTGGCAAAAACCAACACCATATCATATAAAGCTGGTATGTAACTACTGTTTGGCTTTTCCTTATCTTCAATTCAGGATGTACAGGCTCATTTGTAGTGTAATACATTTTGTATTGAAGAATTTTTGGACACTGTCTTGCCATTATCCAAAAGGGAATCTTTCCCTAAGGAATTCTTTCAGAACAATGTCTTAAAATAAGTCTTAGAACTATATATCATGACTGTTTTGTTTCAGAATGTTCTTTTTAATGGGAAGCTCACCTGTGTTTCTGTTGCTGATAACTGTCTCTTAAGAATGTGTATGTGTGTGTGTGTATATATATATATGCAAAAGAAAGTACCACAAAAATTATTTAATGCATTTTCATGATAACTGTCTGTAAGAAACATTTTGAAGAATCCTGCAGACTTGCACTCTGCCCTGAGCATCAGTGGCACTGAGCTCTTTAAGTATTTTTGGATTGTTTATCATGTTTATTTTGTTGTTTTATTTATAAGACAGAATTAGATTTGCTGTGACTGATGAAACGTGTTTGGGTTTTCATTTTGGGTTTGGTTTTTTTTAAACCCTGATTTTGTTTGGCATGCAAGTCATGAGCATGATTCAGACTAAAGCTTTAATTCACTTATATCCCTTTGAGTTACTGCTCCCTGTAAACAGCAGGAGTTTAGGTTGCACTGAAAGGTGGGCAGTAAATTTGTAAATAAAAATGTTAGAAGGCCCCACATCTGGTGGTAGCTTGCACAAAATTTTGCTTTTGGGTGTGGGGGAAACTCCATTGCCCTTCTTGATTACCAGTTTTTATTGCTTATGAATCTTTCACTTTATATTAGAAAAGTGTGTAGTGATGCTGTTCTCTAATGCAGAGAAATCCCAAATCCTTTCCTGCAGTATCCCTTCTCAGTTTGCAGTCCCCTGGGCTGGCAATCAGACAGGATGGATTGCTCCAGCCATCTGATGTAACTGAAGACCTGAGTGCTAAAAGCCTCTTCTTCAGAACTGCGTGTTTTACAGCTGGGTTTAAAATGAGGTCTAAACACGCCGGTCTCACAGCACAGGAGCTGAATGCTTGGCTGAGGTGGATCAGTATAATTAATTGATTCTATTGATATTAAAAAAACCCCTAATATTTAACATATATATATTTCTCAGGGAACTTTTGTTGGCATAATTGAAAACATCAGTCTTATTTCTCAATTATTTATAGTACTGGTTTTTAAACTGGATTTTAAATCTTTGCTCAGACTGATGATGAATGTGAACTATTACAATGTAACAGCTGAGATGCACAAAGCCTGCAAACAGAAAAAGATAAAGTAGTTATGAATAGTTCCTTAAATGGAAAGTAGGATTTCAGTCCAATGCTTTAGTCAGGTGATTTCTCCTTAGGCTGTGGCAGCATCTGCCCCTTCCAGCTCCTCCCTAATTTACAACTTTACTGATCTTCTGAAGGAAGTGTAGGCTCACATATGAATTTTCTGGGCATTACTTTGTGGAATGAGCTATTGCAAATCTCTTTCTGCTGTTCCTTCCATAACTGCCTCTTTGCACCTTCCCTTTCTAGGTTTAATATGCAGATATCCTGAAGAAGATTATGAATCATTCCCATTACCAGAATCTGTGCCTCTTTTTTGTCTGCCTATGGGTGCAACCATTGAATGTTGGCCATCAAACAGTAAATACCCTCTCCCAGTTTTTTCTACCTTTGTACTAACTGGAGCTTCTGCAGAAAAGGTACTTCAAAAGCCGAAAAAAAAAGTTAATAATTTAATTTAAAAAGTGTGGTTGTTTATCTGTTCAGGATGATGATGATAATGAACGTTTTCAGAGGCAAACTTGATCCTGTTCATTTGGGCTTATTTCAAAGGCTACTGTAAAGAGTGACTTGCATTTATTTCAGGGCTGGACTGTTGATCATAAACCTGTACTCCTTTGCTTTCCAGTCCTGTTAGCCTGTGAAACTACAGAGCTGTGAAATTTGACTGCATATACATGCAAGTATTCTATTTTTATTGCAAGCGTGGAAACGACCTTGCATGTACATACTTGTTCTAAAAAGTAAATTGGATGTCAGGGAATACTGCTTTGAGTTGCGTATAAAGGATTCCTAAAATAGCTCTAAAGGCAACTGTAGGAGCAGTTGACTGTAGTTGTACTCTCCATAATCATTATTTTTCTCTCCTTTAAATAGTTACATAAATTACTCTTTCTCATGTGACTTTAAGTGTTTTAAATAATTAATAGACAGTCTGGATTTTCACAGCCATAAGAGTATTCTGGGATAAATTGCTTCAAAAGATGATGCATTAATTCCACTTTTCAAGCAGTAGCACAGACTTGATTTGCCTTGTGTGTTTGGGGTTTGTCGGGTTGCTTTGAAGATCGAGGCTGAATCATTGACTTCAAACCCACGGTGTTTTTTGCAGGTATATGGTGCTGCTATTCAGTTTTATGAACTGTATCCTGAAGAGAACCTCACAGAGAAACAAAGATCTCAGCTGGGATTGGCAGCTGCTGCTGAGGGCAAGTCAGACACGTGCAGAACAGTCCAGACAAACAAATGCATCTGTCTGCTCTCCCACTGGCCTTTCTTTGATGCTTTCAAGAAGTTTCTCACCTTTCTGTATCGTTACTCCATTTCTGGGCCACATGTCCTTCCCATTGAAAAGTAAGTCATTTCCAAAATAAATTCGTAATGGTGTTTGGAGTTGATGAGAGCTCTTTTTTTTTTTTTTCTTATTTTAAATTTCGTGTGACACGACTTTATATAATGGTTTCACTAAGTGAAACGCTTTTCTCCTGTGATTAAATGTATCTTTACCTACTTCCTGACAAGGTCTAGGTTTTTGTTTGTGATTTAAGTGCCTGCAAAGGTCTCTGAAAGCTGTTTTAATTAGCTTTGCACCCTTTAGCCATAGTGATCAGGAGGAACAAGATTATAAATCCTTTCTTAATCTTGCACACATCAAGTCGGGAGAATTAAATACATAGGTTTGCATTTTTTAAAATGCCTATTTGTAGTGTAATGAGAGATGATAAAGCAGATTGAATATTTTGCACTAGTAATTCTCTTCTGTTAGTGATAAATAAAACTAATTTCCTTCTCACATAAAGGATTTCGCATTTTAAAATGCAGTGGAAGTCCTTATAACCCAGAAGTGGTCGATACCTGTAATTGATATGTAACACCAAATAACATTTCTAGGCTAAAGTAACATTTTAATGCATCGGATTTCAAATAACCATTTGCTTTCCTGTTTTATTACATGACAGTCTCTTTTCTGCTTAAACTTCAGTATTAACTTTTGTGAGGTTTAAGTATTTCTTGTGGTTGTTTGTCCCTTTCCTTATTCCACTTTGCATCAATGTACTTGTTCTAAAATTCTGGGAGTGTGAACTTCCAATGATGAAGATGAAGGTTTTTTGTTTGTTTGGCTTTTGGGTTTTTTTTTTTTGGCTGAGGGGTTTGAGTTTTGTGAATGAATAAAATGAGAAGTGTAAGAAATGCTTAATTTTGATTTTTATGGATTTATTTGTGTATTCTAATTTCTCTGGTTTGTAAACTGACTGGTCAATTTACTGTGGATAATTCAAATATGATTCTAATATATTATCTAGCCTGGTTTCCCTGGCTGTTTTAATGCTGATGGGTGTCTGTGCCGTGCATGTATTTGAACACAAGCAGCAGGCCCTTCCCTTGAGTGATCCACGTTCCATGTTTTGGCCACCACCTTCATACACTGATGATAGAGGAAAAAAAAGCCCAAATCAGTGTTTATTTGTGGGCTTGTCTGAATTTCTTCTAAATGTGGGTGGTTGTATGTGTCATAACAGTCAGAGTGGCAGAAATCCCAGTAAAGGATGTGCTGTAGCATTTAGGATGGAATAACTGTTCCTCCTGAGTTTTTACTGATTGCATGTCGTTCTTTTAGTGTACAAGTGTCTATTATGTAGAACTACACTTCTAGAACTTATGCAAGTTTAATCAATTCATAAAACTGAGAACTTGGTCAAATTCTTAAAACGTTTTTCTGTGTTTGTATGTGTGGAAAAACTTTCTTACTTTTTTTCATCAGCAATGTTATGTAACACTTTCTATTTAGAAGTGAAGAAAATGGATGAGCTTAATGACTCTCCTTGATACTCAGCTGTGAATATTTTTTGCGAGTAACCATTGCTGGTCTCTGAGGGATGGTGCTATTTCAGACTATCTCAGCATTGTAAAATATTACACTCAAACATCAATATTTCTACTTTACAAATTAAAAAAAAAAACCCGCCTCCTTGAATTTTTCAGTCTCATACACCGAGTTTGTATTCTGAAAGAGAATCTGGTCTCTCATTTTGGTTGTCACAAGGAGAAAAATGGGTTTTGAAGGTAGGAATATCCAGTTAGGGTTTAGGTGCTGTGGTTTTTTTGTTCTGTTTTCTGAATATGTTCCATTTTTTTATGTAATAATTTCTCTTCCTGGAAAAAAATTTTGTCTTGTGGTAAAGCAGTTTAAGTTTAATTTCTACTAAATCAGTATTTTTTATTTTTCCTCTAGACACATTTCCCATTTCATGCATAAAGTTCCTTTTCCATCCCCTCAGAGGCCAAGAATTCTAGTTCAGGTAAGTGTAATTTTCTTTGATAGCTGTCTTAAGGGAAGATAAAACAGCTGTTGAACAGGTTAGTGAATGGAAAATGTAATTTTTATTTCCTAATTTTTTTTTTGTTCTGGTTTTTTTTTTCCCCCTAAATTCATGCACTTAACAGTGAGAAATCTGTAAAAATTTTGTTTCCAGTTTCAGACTTTAGTGAATTATTACAAGTTCAGTGAGCTTAGAGCCTAATTTTTTTCAGAGTCTATGGAAATTAATGAGAAACTATTCAAAGTCAGCATCTGGTTTGACTTTGCAATCGCTTTTGAACGATTTTCTTTTTGCTACTGTATGAAGGCTGAGTGTAAAGTAAATAAATAAAGTTAAACCCAGATGTGGTGTGTGTACTCATGATTAGCCCTCTTCCCAAAGGGCTTCATCCTGTCCTCTCCATAATGGATGGTCTTAGTGGGACCTGCCAGAGCCACACACGTTAACAAAGGGCACTTTATCAAAAACTGTCCTACCTGCAGGGCCCTGTGGCAGTGAAACAATGGCAGCAATTGGTACCTGTTACTTGAAATTTCAGCTGTGTCACTGTTGGCAGGAGAGACGAAAATGCTGATCTCAAAGGCTTCTGAAGTGTTATTAAATCTTCTTTTTATTTCCTCCTAGGGGGCAAAAATGTTAACATTTTATTGCAGAGATCTCTGTTCTAGCTGTAGTGTTCTACCAATCCTGTGGTTTTGATGAAGTCGTTACAAAATTGTTATTCTCTGTTATTACTTGTGTAAAATAAAATATGGAGAGCCTTGTGCAGTTTTCAGTCTTAATTGTGTAGCCCATGGGGTAGGGAAGTCTTTCAGAGCAAATACAATCTTGGGTTATGTCTTCATAGTGTGGAGTGAATATTGAATATTGAAGATTCTCCTCACTTACTTGGTGATTCTAAAGAAGTGATATTTCTTACTGTTACTGAAAAGGGGCTGGAGAACAGTTACACTGAAACTGTGTCTGACACTTCCGTCCCCTTTCTTATGGTTTTAAAGTTCAGTGCAAAACCCAGGAGTTTTACATCTTGGTTTGGGTTCTTTGGTGTTCACATTCAGTGGAATATTTGTGCCAGGAAACACTAAACACATATTTACAGAGACTAAAATTGAGTTTAGAGAAAAGCATTTATTTCTTTTAGCCTTAAGTTTTAGGAAAGAAACTCTGTCAGAGTAACATGGGTGTATAGCCCAGACCTGGATATACATGATGTGAAATGATGTCTGTTATACCTTATTTTCAATATGTTTTGTGCATCAAATTAGTACAGCTGTAGTAGCTGATAGTACAGGTGGAGAACACACTGCTTTTACAGTAGGCAGTGGTAGTTGAGGTCTATGAGTAAATACTCCTTTCCAGCTGCTTCCAGGGACTTGAGTTGTGTTTGAAACTGCACTGAATAAAAAATTGGATCATACCTAACGTTTCCCCCAAAAGATAATGTGGGAAATGCCTGTACTACTGAAAACTGCAAGCTTTTCGAATACTGTTTCATGGAAGAAATGTAATTTCTCTCTGAAGCTTGTTAACTAAAGCATTGGTAGTGTTTTGCTAAACAATTCTGCAATATCTGTTGAATGTCTTGCAGGTTCCTATAATGTGCTTTCTGAAGATGAGAGCTGGTGTATTTTAGTAACTCTGTGTGCCAGTGTGGATGTGTAACCCATTCTTAGATCCTGCTTAGCATCTGTTACAAGCGAGAGAGAGCTTGGCATGTGTCTGACTTTTTAAGTTTCAAAGAAATTACAGCCATTAGGAGAACACTCTGGAATGTTCCCACTTTGCAGCCGCCGTTGTTGATAGGCTCCTTCTGACCTGAAATCTGCTGGACTCTGCTCTCCATGTCCTACATCCCCTTATTGCACAGATGTTTCTGTGCTAATGACACTCTCACAACCTGCAAACTTGGCGAGCACACGGAGTAATGTTTCTCCCTCTGGAGAATGGGGGCAATAAGTGCCCCTTCTGCCTGAGGGAGACGTGCTCTTCAAATAGAGATTTAATTGTGTTTATGTGGCTTTGCTGAAACACTGAAGTCAGAGGACATCAGGCTGATGCTTCTTTTCTGGGAGTAGTTTATGAGGGTTGCCTCAGGCTGAAAAATGAGTCCTTTGAATTCATCCACTGAACAGGCTAATGGTGCTGGTGGTCACAAGGTGACTCACTGGAAGACAAATCCAGCATGTGGAGTGGTGTGGCCATCCTCATTTGTCAGGGAAGTGGGATGTAGCAGCAGCCTTTGTTAGCTCTGCTATGTGAAACATGCGGGGAAGCAGCATTGCAGGGACTCCTTAATTCCAGTTAATGTTTGGTGAGTCTCCAGGCACAGCCCTGGGTGACTGAGCGCTTCTAGGTCATCAGTCTTGTCTTCTGGCTTCTGTTATCTGGTCACCTGCTGTGGGTCTGAGGTGAAACAAAAGTGAAATGTTACTAAAAGTTGTCAGAACTTGCAGCTTAGTTGTACAAATTACAACTTACTGAGTTACTACTGCTTTTATGCAGTAAAAAATATAGGGAGGATTAAGCCAGCTGGTGTCTGTTACCTTGGATTTCTTGTGGCTGAAAACATCACTGAGCTTTGATAAACTGATTGCTTGTCAGTGATGTTATACTGATGAGTCTTCCCAGGCATGTTGAATATATATATGAATGTATGATTTTACTTGATGTCGTGTCACTGTAAGAAGAGGATCTTTGTCTTGGATCTTCAACTAATGCAAATTTTAAAGATTCTGTCAGAGCTGAGCAGTTTCTACCAGTCAAGAGCCTAATTCTCATGTCTTCAGAAGAAAATATGGCTTTACATTATGACCTGCCATCTCTCCCCTTCATGAATTTTTATCCATCTCTTTTCTCCTAAATCCAGAATGAATCCCTCCCGGCCCCTAAAAGCTGTGTATGAACTGTGGGTCCTCACTGCCCTTAAAATACAGAGGGCTTCATTTTTCAGCAGTTAATATATTCAATTTTCTGCAGCATTAGCTGGTTTGAAGTCCTCTGTATGAATATGCAGTATGTTCAGTTCAGACCAAGAAAGGAAGAGCGTGCTTTTCCCAGTTTTTACTGAAAGATCCTGATGCATATCATTGCACAGCACTTCTTACAGTGCTGTACAACTGGGAGGTACAAGGTTCAGCCTAATTTAAATGATTTTTAGGTGTTCTTTCTTATAGTTGTGTGATTTCCAGTAAATATTGCCAAAGTTCAGAATAAACATGGTGTATTTTAAAATCTCTTTCCAGCTATCTCCACACGATAACCTGATCCTTAGCCAACCTGTGTCATCACCCCTCCCACTGAGGCAAGTAGCAGTATCTTCTGTAAATTGTGAAATGTGTTCTGATTTGTGTCTTGGAAGAGATTTGATACTTTGGGTTGCAGCTCTGTAAATTAACTCACCTTGTCTGGTGCCTTTGGAAGCTGGTGTTCCTGAAGTTCGTTCAGATTAGACCTGACAAGGATACATTCTTAATTAACTATATATGGGAGGTTTTTCCAAATAATTGTAGTGGTCCTTGAAGCAGAATATAAATTGTTAGATCCCCTTTTTAGGAGTTGCTGCCTGGGCTCTCAAGATAGTGCAGCTTTTGGATTGCAAGGGAATTCAGGAGTTCTGTGACTGTCTTAACCTTCATGTCTCAGTCCAGGAGAATGATTAATGAAAGACATGTTGTCTCCCTGTAAATTGCTTCTCAAAGAGAAAAATCATCCTTCATGTGTCCTGAAAATAGTCCCCACTGGTTAAAGAGTCTCAAGGAATTATGGTTACTGTTGGGAAGTGACTGTTCCTCACTGAACTGTGAAGCATACCAAGTAATATTCTTAAAAGGAAATATTTGCAGATTTACGCTTATTTTGTTACAGAACGTTTCTTTTTTTACTGTGCCTTGTAACTCACCAGCGTGTTTGTATTGTGCTTATATCCTGTAACAGTGGAGGCAAGTTTTCTACACTACTGCAGAATTTAGGACCTGAGAATGCAGTGACTCTGCTTGTGTTTGCTGTGACAGAACATAAAATTCTCATCCACTCCCTGCGACCTTCTGTCCTCACGAGTGTCACAGAGGCATTAGTCTCTGTAAGTACTGGGGTTTAGTCGTGTACCTGGAAATGGGAAAAAGAATGGGTTTTAGAAGGCTGTTAGCCTTCAAAGTTGCTTAAAAATAAAAGATCAGTAGAGAGAAAAAATATTGCTGATGAGAAGACAGAAGAATAAGAGTAACTTGAAAAGTTGAACTTGAAAGGGTTGTTGGTTCTTTGTATGTAAATACTGTAAATAAGTGTTGTGCTTGGTCATCACAGTGCATTTCATGTGAGTTCCTGATTTTTCCCAACCAGCACTGTGTTATCTCCTGTGGAATTTTACATGCACGTAGTTTTCTTGCCTGTCATGACTAAGCAACGCTTTGCAATCTCTGCTGTACACAGTCCACTATCCTGAAGAGCTTTTCTTAATGAATTTTAGATAAATGAGTGCATTTTTTATTTAAAAATCTGCATCTGGATCTTCAGTAAGAATTATCTGCCATGTTAAATAATTTTGAAGTTAGTGCAGACTGCATTACACATGTTTAACCTGTGGTTTTGTCTCTGCATGTGTTCCAAGATGATATTCCCCTTCCACTGGCCCTGCCCGTATATTCCTCTCTGTCCCTTGGCACTGGCAGATGTGTTAAGTGCCCCCTGCCCCTTCATAGTGGGAATTGATTCAAGATACTTTGATCTCTATGACCCCCCTCCAGATGTGAGCTGTGTTGACCTGGATACCAACACAATTTCTCAGTAAGTATTTAATAATCAGCGATTTTTCTTCTGCTTTTTTTTTTTTGGCTTCCTGTTTTCAAAGACAAAAAGTAGCCTTTTGGAGGGTTGTTTCTTTTAAACCTCCAAATTTTCTAATATATCATCCCTCTTGAAATGAACATGCTGGAGATGATATTCTCTCTTCAACTCAGCAGAGTGGTGGCCCAATCATGGCACATTATTACCTTTTATTCTATTACATTGAAGTCTTATTGCACACATTAGCACTTTTCCTGGATTAACCATATTGTGTCTCACTTGATTATCCCTGGAGGAGGATTTTCATTTTTCATGATCAGCTTTCTCAGTGTTGAAGAAATTCTAATCTCTTCTTATGGGCATCTGCTTGAAAATTCTAACAATTAAACCATATTCCATGTGAAACACAGGAACTTCACATTGAGAATTAGAGATGTGAACTGTCATGGGTGAGAGGGTCTTAATTAAGCCTTAAAATCATGCCATCATTAACAAACTGAAAAAACAGTATTACAATATTCCTTCCTCATAACTATGGAGTACTGCATTTTTCTGTAACACTAATTAATCTACTATCTAAATTACTGGTAAGGGACAGCAGTGCACTGTTAAAACCACTGGGAAACATTATATTGTTATGATATTGAAAGCAAAGAATTATTACCTTGTGTTGAGGTGGTACAAAAAAAGACAGAAGATGTTAAGGCCTCTAATTCAAGATTCTAATACACACAAATTAATTAAACTTGCCATTTCAGAATTAGACTGTTATTTCAGTATAGTGCTGAATATACTCACTGTATATTTGGTGTAACGTCTCAAAATCTTTGCTCAGTATTTTTTTGTATCATCCTCCTCTTGGTAGCAGATTTTCAGCATTACTGTGCCTAACTCTAAACTTTCTCGTCCTAAACTTTCTTATTTGTGGGTTTATTTTTGCTTCAGCTGTTGTGTGTGGATTTAGACAAGGTTCCATGTATTATTTTTTGTCAATATTTGGTATTTGTCAATGGGAATTTTGTTAAGGATTTTGTGCCAGCACCAAGTTGCTGTGGCAGTTCTGCTCTGAAATTTTTAGGAACTAGTTCAAACTAGGCTGGGATGATTTTGGCTTTGTTACTTTTTGGTCAAGAGGAACATGATTGTACATTTCTTCTGGTGTTTGTCTAATTTACGTATTCAGTAGTTGAAAATAATTTATTTCTAGTTACTGTTTTCATTCTGCATTTAACTGATTTTTCTCTGTGTTTCCTTAGAACATGGTAATTATGTTTCATCGTAGAGAAAAGAAAGTATCAATCAAATGTTTACAACTTTTGCAGCTTTGTGACTTAAAGGGCCATCAGACTTCCTGGTGCTTTCTCGACAAAGAACATTGGAATTTATCAGGATAATGATATAATTAAGTCCAAATCTGCATGCAGTAAACAGGAGGCAGTTACCATATCAGATTAATTTTGGGTTGCTTCAAGTGTTCTAGTCACTCTGTCCATGCAATCTAAATAATTACAGCTCAGATCATGGCATGAGTGGTGATTGCTGATGCAGTGACAGGGGATTAATACTGTTAATCCATCTTTTGTGAGTTGTAACTGGATTGATTTCAGTGCTGGACTGTGGCAGTGTAATGATCATCCTGAAATATGGGGCACTGGTTGGATGGCTCTTATCCAACCTCCACGTATTAAATCAAATTTGACTTTGTTAGTTGGTTTTCAGTCCTGTTTTAATGGAGTAAATTGGGTATATTCTCCAATTTCTGTGGTGGGATAGAATATCCTCTGAACACGTTCCAGTGTACCCTCATACTTTGGTTTCTTTCCTTTCCAGAACTGGAGACAAGAAAACTATTGCATGGAAGATCTTACCAAAGAAACCTTGTAAAAACCTGATGAACACTTTAAATACTTTATATCAGCAACTGGCAGAACGTGAGTAGGAAAGTACAGTAGTAAGATCCATGTTGGATGTGTGTGTGCCACATTAGGAGATAAATGTAGCTAATTAAATAGATTCTAAAGTCATCAGTTCCACTAAACGTTTTTTTTTTAGTATGGAAGGCCAGAACCTAATAAAGGCTTTTTTTTTTTTTTGTCTTCAAAGTCTACTTATGTCTTGACAACTGAGGTAACTTTTACGGGCAAGCTAATAGTACTTTACCTAAAATTTTAAGATGATAATAATGCATTTAAACCCCCAATGTTTATAAATGTTTAAGGCACAATTACTCTACATTTCTAAGTAAAACCTTTTCTAGATCTTTTTTTGAAAAGCTTTCTCTCTGTTTCAGCATTTTGCAGTGTGATGTGTTTTAATGGCTCCACTTTGCATCTGGGTGGTGTTTTTCTGCGTGTATAGGTATTTAATGTGCATTATCTGCGCTTTGGGAGCACTTTGAAATGAAAGGCACTGTTAAAAAAAAACCAAGTAACACATCCCAACTATGTATTTGTGGCTAAAATATGCTTCTTTAATCAGCTCTTGTATAGATTTTCACATATTTTTACAAGCAGCTTTCTTAGGAGGGCTTTTTAAAGCTGTGTCCGTAGTGGTTTTCTGTGTTGCTGTAGTAATTACAGGATGAGTATATCCTGCTTTGGTGTTACATTAGTTCTATAAGGTCAAGCAGAATCCATTGTTGCATATCATGAGTGAATTGGCATGTATTTTAATCTAGTCTAAACTTAATGGGGTTCAGTAATCAGTGAATTTAGTAGGATAAAGAGAATATTTTTTACCAATGTTGGGAGGGGGAAGGAAACCATTATAATGTTGTTTTGTTCACAGTGCAACAGCGACCAAGAGAAGATGCATTAATGGAATTGGCAATGAATGACTATGATTTTAATTCTGGGAAGAAGTTGCATCTGCTGGATTTGGAGATCCAGGAAGCATTTCTGTGTTTCATGGCTTCAATACTGAAAGGTTACAGGTCTTATCTCAGGCCAATAACAGAGGCACCCTCGGAAACAGCCACGGATGCAAGTTCTCTCTTTGAACTGCAGGGTGAGAAGTTACAAACTTGGTTTGTGTATATTAATTTATCATTTTAGATTCTCTCTTACGTAAAAAATAAAAACATTTATGTGCTGGTGTTTTTAATGATGGTGAAAATGTAAGTGCAGACAAAATCACTCAGAGTGGCAAAGATTGTAGAAAGGTTATTGCTCATTGGTGGAATTTGTGCTGGTTTTTGGGTCAGCTTTTCTGTTCTGGGCACTCTGACTTGCTTCTGATCTACTTTACAGGTTTCCTCAAGAGTCGTGACCGTTCACATCAGAAGTTTTACACCCTGATGACCAAAACCCAGATGTTCATTCGCTTCATTGAGGAATGTTCCTTTGTCAGCGACAAGGACGCCAGCCTTGCCTTCTTTGATGACTGTGTGGATAAAGTAAGTCATGGTGTGCACAGAGCTTTGAACTTCTGCTGGTGGTTACATTACCCGATACAGTACAAGCAGAATATACTTGCAAGTTTATTTATATTTTTCCTTTTACTTCCTTTTTTCTAGGCACTGTAGCCTTCCATTTTTCTTGTTGGTCAGGCTTTGTTTCATTTTCTGCCTCAAATTCTTGACTGTAAATAAAATATGAGAACAATTCAGAGGTGCTGATTTTCACATATATGTAAGCTTCTGAAATACTGTCCCATTGGGAGAAGTGCAAGAAGAACTCAACTGAAACCCACAATCTTATATCCCTGTTTTTATGAATATTACAGGGAATTCCACACCCACCTGCCATCTTACAGGCTACCTGTAACACTATTCTGGGACACTGCTGTTTAAACAGAGTGCAGTTATCTGAGATTTCCTGGAAAGTAGGTCACCTGCTGTTTGTTCCACAGAAATTAATACTGAAGACTGATAACTGCTATTTACAGTTTCATATTTATGGATATCTTTAATGTGGAAGTGCAGAAGAGCTGTTTTGAAAAGAAATCTGAAAGAAGTAAAGTTTAAGATTGAGAGAAATGTAAAAGCATAGTCTAATGCTGTTTAATGCTCTTTAAAGCTTTTGCTACCCTGAATATTTTAGTAGGAATAGTTCTCAAAACTCTGCTTTCCAGTTCTGCGGCATGACTTGCAGGAGTTCATGCATTATAAATTGAATTAATTGCAAACATTTCTGTAATGTAGAGTCAGTTATACTATAGCTCACTTAGAAACCCTCCAACATGTAGTGCTTGCTTTGCTGTGCCACTTTGGGCTTAAAAACACAAGGTCTCTTAGACAAATACCCCAGTGACTGAACCACTGAGCTGTGCTTGGTTCCCATTGTGCTGCAGTTGAGTTCTCTGGCCAGATTTAAATAGGGTTTTTATTCAGAATGCAGTGACTTTTTAAGTGTTAAATTCTACCTGTTACATTTCATTTCGCACAACAGTTTATGAGGGTCCTGAAGTTGATGCCCTCACTGAAATTACCTTGTCTGGGAATTCAAACAGCTCTTCCAAAACAAAAAAAAAAAAATCATGCTTAGGACAGTGCTGGCACTGTGAGACTGCACATAACCTGTGGAGCTGCTGGGGCTTCCACCTTTTCTAAAGGTTAAGTAGCCATTCTTAGAGATGCCACAGAGACTTGTCTGTTCAAGTGCCAGTTATTTTGCTCCTTGATGCCCTGGACAGCGTCTTTCGCCTATAAAAAACTGCTCATGACAGTGCTGGGAGAGTAAATTTTACAGGAAGCACTTGTACTTCTCCAGCTTTTATTTCTGGCACCGAGGATTTAATTCAGTTTTATTGAAGGGCCAGCTGCTTCTATGCTAGTGGTAACTGTGGGGCAGCTGAGGCACTGGCAGTACTGTGCATTTAGAATTGCTTGTGAAACCAGATGTTCATTGATGTGAGGGTTCCCATGTAGGATTTCTTTGAAAGGTGATACGTTTGCCTCATCTTCTCTTTCGTGCTTCTTAGTTTCTCTTTATTTCTGATACTCTGCTTACCAGTAACATACGAAGTCAAAAGTTAAAGCATACCAAGAATTGCTGTACCAACTAGAGCTTTAGCCAAGACCAGATACTAAAACTGAATTATTCCTGGGTGACCCAGGGCCTGGCAGGGTAGGCACAAAGGAATGATGTCATGGGTTGGAAGGTGATACAACACTTTCTTATGGGCAGTTACAGGCCACTGGGTTGAGACAAATTTCATGTACTGTGAAATTAGTTGTCTATGAAATATCATCTAAGCCCTGCCTCAAATAATTTGGAAGAACAGTTTAGGCTGAAGAGTAATCTCTGCTCCATGTTATTTGGTCCTAGACAGCAGCAGCAGAGACTGTAATTGTAATTGATTACCCATTTTGCTGACTGAAAGATCCGGGGTAATTGTCTCACAAGTTTTCATTTTCCCGGGAATTCAAAAATCATCTCAATTCCATACGTATTTAAGCTGCTGGCTGGATTATATTTCACTGGTGAGTCTTGTAGCTGTGGGGTTTTTACATCCTTAGAAGTATTTAAATTGCCAAGCAAGGTTTAGTTTATTGCTGCTTCTCAGCAGCCATATGTTCTTCCTCTTTGGCTGCTTCAATTTGTTAATACTTTCCATCTGTCTCACGCAGCAAAATGTGTAATTAACGACACCTCTTTGTATGTTTATCAAACTTTAAATATTCAAGAATTTTACTGAAGCTACTTGATATGTTTGCACCTCACTGAAGGAGATAACTGTGGAAAATGCTGCTTCTTGTACATTAATTCTCTATTGCCAAACTCTTAAGGCATGAAAAACATGCATCCTTGGATTCCACAGGTTGCTTATTCATTTCTTTGAAGTAATGTACCATTTGGCTGTAATTTGGTTACCATTTAAATTAGAAAACCAAAGTTACATCCATCCCCCTTTAGTTTCAGTAAGGTCACACATTTTTATTCCCTTATCTCTTTGAAAGCATGGGTATTTGTGCAGTCTCTGCAAATAATCAAGACATTAATGACTCAAGTGACTGCAGTTGCTGGATGGTGGTGTGTGTAGATTCTGTGTGCCTCAGACAATTGGGTAAGGCTTGGTATTGTTTTCACTGGTTAAATTAGAGGGATTAGAAAATAGCTCTTAAAAATAGATTTTAAGTTACTGCTGCAGTTGGGAACATAGTTCTCGAAATGCATTCAGGAGGATTAATCTCTTTGCATTGCTTATAGTTAGCTGAGAACAGTCAATTCAGACTGCATCATAAAACTTGGATTATTGGGTTGGAGTAGAGTTTACAAAAAAGATGCGCACTCAGAGCTCTCAATACAACTGTGCAAGGTGCCCTTACTTTTAAGATGCTGTTCTTTGATGCAGGTACAGACTGTCCTGCTTGACCATTTAGCTGTTAACAGCAGAAAATACAGTGCTGCTGGAAGCATCTTCTTCTTTTAACTTCCCTTCTCCAGGTGGATGCAGACAAAACTGGGGAAACACGACTGATCGAGCTGGATGAGTCCTACAAGAGCGAGCACACGGTTTTCATAACACCCCCCGAGATCCCTCCTCTGCCAAACGGGGAGGAGCACCCTCTGCAATACAGGTGAGCTCAGCACTCAGCAGGATGCTGCCCAGAATCTTGATACTGCCCTTGGAGAGTGAATTTTCTAAGTTCTCGTGACAAATTTTTTTTCCTGTCCCCTTGTGTTGCTCAGGTAAAAATATGTTTGTAAAACGCCAGGTGTGTGAGCTCTTTTGAAGTTTAATTTTGTGCGTGTCCACATGGAAGCAATGATGATAAAGCTGGCTGTGTGATCACAGTACATGGTGCTGGCTGTTGACACCTTTTAAGCTTAAAATTGAAATAATTGGACCCAGTGTGTTGGCCTGCTGCTACTGTTGATGGTGATACAACCTGCAGATACTCTTCGGAAAGAGTGCATGTCACAGAATCACTGAAAACCGCTGTTACTAATTTAGTAATTGTGTCAAATGCGTTTGTCTATTTGTTTCCTTATTAATTCTGAGAAACATTCTTATATCTAATCTGACTTAATATTTTAGATAGTTTGATATTGTTCATATTGATTTTTATAAGCCTGTCATGTGATGCTCACTGGGGACTAAGCCACACAGATTATTTTCTTTTCTTAACTAGAATCAATACTAATGCATTTGACACATTAATTAAAGAAAATGCTATGACAGCAAATGTATTTATCAGTTTAAGTTGCTTATGCTGAATAACAGGTTAAGAGACTGTTTGTGCAGGCATATGAAATCATGCAGAGGGATTAGTAAACTGCTTTGTCAACAATGTCTTTAAAGGTTTACTTTAGTGTTTTCTATTTCCTGTGAAGCTTCTGGTGCGACTGTAATTGATCTCCTTTGCTATTATGTGACATGTTTGCTTTGGATTTGACTTACAGGTTTTAAATGTTGCATTTCTTTTACAGCTATAATGGATTTCCAGTGCTAAAACTAGAACTGTTTGAACGACCTGAAGGATTTCTCACAGCACCAAATAACAAACTGTCCTCAAAAGCCAGTAGCCCCAACAGCCCATCGCCAATGTTCAGGAGAACTAAACAGGTACTCACAGGTATTCTTGGAGCACGAGGTGCTTTGGAAAGGGCCAGGTTGAGTGTGGCTGTAAATCCTGACCAGTTCTTCACTGATGCAGTGACTGTAGGGTCACTGTGCTGATTGTTCTTTGGATGTTTAACTGTGCATTTTTCTGCATCATATCCTACCCCTGTTCACATTGTCACTTACCAACTGTAGGGCTTCCATATCTACTCCTTTTTGCTTTCCAGGGCTTTAGGAGGGGCTCGAAATTTTGAAGTAATAGACAGAAATGTAGAGAAATGTGAGGTTTTAGCACTGGAATATTGCACAGCAGCTGTTTTGGTATCACTCACTCTACTTTCATTCGTTCCCACTTTGACTACTTTGTTCATATCGATATTGCATTTTCTTTAGGTATAATGCTACATGTTCAGTTTTTAACATGTAAGTTTGTGTCGTGTATATATAAATATAGACAAATAATCTGCGTTTCTTTCCAGGAAATCAAATCTGCACATAAGATTGCTAAGAAGTACTCATCCATCCCCCAGATGTGGTCCAGGTGTTTGCTACGTCACTGCTACGGCCTTTGGTTCATCTGCCTGCCTGCCTATGTCAAAGTCTGCCACTCCAAAGTCAGGGCTCTGAGAACTGCCTATGATGTGCTGCAGAAAATGCACACCAAAAAAATAGACCCACCTGATGAGGTAAAACAAGTCGACCCCGAAATTCCAGAGGTAGCCCATGGGGTTTGCTGAGGGGAACACGCGTCTGACTCGCTGTATTTCCAGGTGTGCTACCGGGTCCTTATGCAGCTCTGTGGGCAGTACGGGCAGCCTGTGCTGGCTGTGAGGGTGCTCTTCGAGATGCAGAAGGCTGGCATTGACCCCAATGCCATCACTTATGGCTACTACAATAAGGTAAGAGTTTTTTAAGGAACAGGATGGGAGGGGAAAAAATATGTGGGTTTATCCAGGCAAGTAGAAGGGAGCAAAATAAGGGAGCAGTTCGGGTGTCATTTGTAGTAATGGGAAGAAAGACAAGACAGAATCATTGTGTGGTCTTTGTTTTTGTAGGTTTAGAAATCTACTGTATAACTGCCAGTGTGACTCAGTTTGAAATTTAAGTTAATGACTTTATCTGGCTTTGATGTTTCCAAACTAGGCCGTTCTGGAGAGTACCTGGCCTTCCAGCAATCGAGGTGGCTACTTCCTGTGGATGAAAATCCGGAACGTTGTCTTAGGAATAGCACAGTTTAAAAAAGCATTGAAAAAGCTGCCAGCAAGCACTGCACATACACATCCTGGTAGAGTATTCACATCCTTCTCTTTTTTCATTTCTGTGCTGATAAGAAACTTATTCCAAAAATCTTCCTGTTATGAGTTTGATAAAACTGTTTTGTAGAAAAAACAGTATTTCCTGCATAATTTTTAGAAAAGCCTCTTCTTTTTGTCTTTGAATCTGAAAGTCTCCTTTTTATTTATTGTATCAGCTGTTTAGGAGACCTGAGAACCTGAAATTGGTGATAATTACCCAAATTCATACAATAACCAGTCTCATAACTGGTGGAAGCTTCTGGTTTTTTTACTTTTTTTCCTTTTTTGTGATCTAAGTGATCTAAGAGGCAACTAGAACTAGTCCTTGAGTTTGCAGTACTGTTTGCAGGTTTTGTGTACCAACTGCAATGATAATTTTTATTTTTATCTAGAATATAATACAGACAGCATCTGAGGCTTTCCTTTTCCTTCCTTTTCCAAGATTGATGTGAACATCCAATGGCTGTGCCTGTAGTTTGTCTTTTCCGTAGGTGCTACTTTCTGTGGTATTCATAACTTACTGCCAGTAAAGCAAGATAATACATTGTAAACTACCAGCAGTGTAGTTTAGCTGTAGTTGACCTTGGAAGGCTTTAACAACATACACATAGAAATGTATAAAGATCATCTGACTCATCTTTCAGAATCCTTCAGTGATTCCAGATACATACAGATAAATCTTTGCCCTGACAGACAGAACAGATATGGTGGCCTTATGGCAAGATTATTTCTCTTAGACCCCAGAGACTTCAGTCCTACTTCTGGCTCTATCATTAACCTTCTGGATGACCTTGAACAATTTTGCTTTATTTGTGGCTGTTCTACATGAAGGTGACCTTCCTGATAAACCACTTTTTTGAAACCCAGCCATGCGAAGCGTCATATAAGAGCTTAGCAGTGCTGGTTGCAACTCAGACCATGTAAAATAAGGAAGTGTAATTAGTCCTTCACTGGGTAAACGTCCATTTATGTAATTGATATCATTTGCTGTTGACATCACCTGATTTTTTGAGATTACTTTGCATGAAAGCACATAGGTAGAATGTGTGCTGACTCCTCAAACTGCTCCATAAATTCCGGAGTATTTTGCTATCTTTACAATAGCAACAAGGTTTTTACCCTCTCTGTAGAGATTCAGAGCAGTCTCTGTAGGGAGAAGAGTGGGAAGGAGCTTTGAGCCATGTTGGACCCTCTTGATCCAGGACAGGTGTTTGCTGGTGCCACCTAAACTGCAGGGGAGTAAATCCCCTGCTGCTGGGGGGCTGCTGGGGACTGACCTGGATAAAGGACATGGAATGTGTGCGACTTGAAATACTCCTTTAGTTTCTGTCCATTATAAATGCTTATTTATCTGCTTAGTTAATTTGCTTTGTAACACCCCTGAAGATGAGTCACCATGTTGGTATTAAGTAAATCTGGTTCTTGAAGTCACTGAAACTATATTGGTCATACCTGGGGCAGTGTTTTACCTTAAGAATGACTCCGTAAGTGTCTTGAATATTTGCTGGGGTTTTTTTGGGTGATGTTATTTTTATTTTAATCTTGTTTTACACACAAGCTCATGGTTGCTCTGCATTGTTTCAGGTTTTTTTGCTTTCTAGAGTAAACCCCTGAGAATTAGATGCATTAACTATGCTAAAATCAAACAATGTTTGGATGCCTCTTAGAGTTCTTGAAAAGATGTGACATTTTGATCAAATAAACCAGGCAACAGAATCAAAGCCAAGCAGTACTTTAGTTCAGTATTTAATCAGAAATGTTGCCAATTACCCTTTAATTTCATCCTGTAAAGCATCACTTCAGTGTTTTATACTGTGAAAGTAAGCCAATCCTTTTTATCTTTTTTTTTTTTGTGTGGTGAAATGTTCACTGTTAATTAGAATGTACTTGATAAGAGGCCTTTGAATTACTGTGGATATTCAATTTATTCTGTTTAACAATGTCACAGTATTAAATACCATAATTGTCTTTATTCTGCCATCACCCTGCTACGATAGGGGGATTTTCAGACGCTGGCAATAACACATCATTCAAAGAAGAAGCCAAGCAAGGGAAAACTTGTCTTCAAGACATCCAAGAACAAAAGGAGGACAAGAGAGAGAGTGACTCCAGTTCTTGTATGTATCTCGTGAATACAGATATCTGGTTCATTTGGGATAAATAGGGATTTCAGCCAGAGCTAAGTGGGACAGCTGATTTTCCACACTGAGTGTGTGTGATAATGCCCATTTATGCCCTGCCTTAAGTTCTTTCTCTAAATGTAATTTTCTGGATGTCTAATGGTTTCACTTTGAAAATTACAGTTCTTTTTTTTTCTCTCCTCTGCTTGAAATAAATGATAATGGCAACATAAATGCCTAATGATAATTATAGCCTAATGTTTTTGTCTTTTAAAAAAATTAAATTGCTTTAGAGGCATGATCTATAGAAAAGCCTTTTCTATCAGTCTGTTTTCTTTATAAATCCTATAAGAGGAGAACAGCTGAGTTTTTGGAAGTCTGAGAGATCTAAATTACCCAGCTCCTTGGAATTCTCAAAGTTTAGGAGATGCATCAGAAATGAGGATGGGTCCTTTTCTTCAGGTTTTACATCTACTGCTCATGATCCCCTTAACTGCAGTTGAGCAGCATCAGTTTTATGCAAACATATAACAGATCAGATTGTGGGGGAAAAATGTGTAAGTACTGCAGATTCCCATATATATTCATTGAAAATACTCTTCTTAATGAATGTTCCCCAATAATATAATTGCTTAAATTTTCCAGTGTGCTTTCCCCTACTACTTGACTATCTCATTGTCAAGTGGTGCAAAAGTATGAGGAAAATATGAAATTAGGAAAGTTATTTCAGTGTTTTCACCACAGTCTTTCTTCTAGCACTGGCTCTTCTTCAGTTTGCTTGAAAAGTTGTCTTACCCATGATCATGAGAACATACATGTAAGATTACAAATAAGTTATTTAGGTTTAATAAAACTTCTGAGGACACAGAAAGTGTGAATTCTGATGAAACTTTTACTACTTTTAGCCATAATTAGGACATCCGTGGCTCTTTGTAGTCGTATGGTGTGCTGAAAATGTTTTGCACTTTTGGATACAACTTAAATATTACCAAGTTGCTTGAAATCCTTCAGAGAAGTAATGCTCTCTTTTGGAGGGTCACCTGCAGTGAAATTTGTCTTTCCTATCTAAAAGAGGTAAATGTGAATACATTTGCTTCATTTGTCTTGAGTAGTCGTGGGGGTGATGAGGTGAACAAGGGAGGTCTTAAGCTCCATAACCAACCACCACAAATAACCAACCACCACAAATCTTGGTTGAATTTTGGGCTCTGTATAGAGGAGCAAATGGAACTTCCAGTTACAAAAGTCATACTGGGTATTAAATATCTAAGTACCAGAGGTGAAAACCTCTGCCCAAGCAGGATCAGCCCGTGGATCACGGGATGGGTGCATCATGCTGCCTCCTAATCCTGATAGGTGATAGGAACTTGAGATTGAAGAGAAGTGGGTTTGATTCCCCAGAACTGTGCTTTTCTGTCTGCAGTGTCTGAAGTGGAGAGCACAAAAGGCAGCGGTGACTGCCTGCCCAAACTGAACTACCACAGCTCCAGTGAGGACAAAGCTGCTTCCAGCATCGTGCGGCTCAACGGCACAGTTGACAATCCCATGGCAGAAGGGAGCAGGGGTGAGTGGAGGGAAAATATTTGTGTTCTCCGGCAGTTTTGTACATATATTTAACTTATAATGATCTCTGAGTAGTGAGACTGAGTTGTGTTGTCTGCTAAACTTACAGTATCTTATTGGTGTGGTAGCAGTGGCTGGTGGAATCTGTGGGAGTGAGTTTGTTAGTCACCATATGTTGTGTCGGGAAGATGTGTCTGAATATTCTCCATTTCCAGATTTTTTTTCTTGTTTGCTCTGGGTTTTTTTGCTGTAGTTAACATCTGCTTACAAAATCCCAAAGTCTTCTTGTTCTCTTATAACCTCCAGCAACTAATAAATTCCCTCAGCATGGAAAAGAGGTTTCTATGCAGTGCAATTAAAAGAAACTTGGAGGCGTTTTCGCAAGTCTTCTTGATAGTGTCTCTCAAATTACTCTTGGCTTGTATGATTTATTCACTCTTAAATGTTTTATTGTCTCTGTCCCTTCCTAAAAGTTATGACCATGGTCAGCTCAGCATTTCAGCCCCTAGCACAATACGTAGTGAATTCCATCTCTGTGTTAGAAATTGTTTGAAAGATGAGGCAAATTTGCATTCCTTTGTACTTTTGTTCAGTTTTCTTGTATAGCAACAAATAGAGCACCTTGTTTCATCTGTTTTTCAGAGAGTTCTGTGGGATTGCTGTTTACATCATCTTTTGAGGATGCCAGTGAAGCAGAAGTTAAAAAAAATAAATCCTTAAGAAAGAGACATAAGAGTGCAGTAGAGCCTGATTTAAGGGAGATACCGTGGGAAAGCAGGAGCAGGACCCTGAGCGGGGATGGCCTGGTGGGACTCATGATGAACAGAATCAATCAGGAAGCAAACCCTGGAGAAATGGTTGAAAAACTGGGAGCTGATGCCAAAATCCTGTCCAGTGCATTACAGAAAAGCATAAGGCCAAAAACTCTTAATATCAGAACTTCCTCTTTAGAATCTAAGAGAGAAAGCCTGGAGAAAGAATCCAGTGATGAAGATGCAGCTTTTGATTGCAGTTTTACAGATAAAACAGAGTCTCCTGTTATCTTTGATCTGGAAGACCTGGATGTAGAACCAGAAACACCTACAGCACCTGCAGTGAAATCCTCCAGTGAGAAATCCAGAAGGCTGCAAAGGAAAAGCAGCTTTCCAGTAAAGCCAGTTGAAAAGACAGATGTTGAAACTGGATTTGACCCACTGTCTCTGCTGGTTGCTGAGACAGAACAGCAGAAAGAGGATGAGGAGGAGGAGGATGATAGAAGTGTTTCCACTCCCTCTGCAAGAAGAGATTTGGCTGAAGAAATAGTGATGTACATGAACAACATGAGCAGCCCTTTGTCCAGTCGTGCCCCGAGCATTGAGCTGCAAAAACCCTACGATGACAGAAATGCTAATAAAAAGAGCCCCACAATTATCCAACCTTGTCGGAGGTCCAGCCTTCCCCCAAACTCCCCAAGGCCACCCAGTCTTACCAAATCCAAGAGTTACCAGGCAAAAAATGAAGAAAGGCCAAGGGACAGGCTTTGGTCCTCCCCAGCTTATTCCCCGAACAGTCCAGCCAGGGAGCAGCCACAGGATACAACCAGTGCATTAACGCTGGTGTCATCACCCTCATTCAACTTGGACACTCTGTTAACACCCAAGTTCGATGTCCTGAAAAGCAGCATGTTTTCTGCTGGAAAAGGGGTTGCAGAGAAAGCAAGCAAGTGGTACTCCAAGTTTGCAATGTATGCTGCATCCTCAAAGGTAAATGTTTGTGATGTAAGTTCCTATAAATTAAGGAAAAAACTTTGTTAAGCTTTAATCACTGACTCTTATCTGATAAATCCCCCATTTGAATGACATGTATCTTTATAAAGTATGTACACTAAGTTCTTTTAACCACTCTTTCATTTACCAGGATGCTAATTTTATTGTCCTGAATAAAATTTTAGTCTACCGTGGGTTTTGAGTGTTTTTATAATGAGAAAACATAAGTGCACATTAATGTGTTGACAGAATGAAGACTGCTCTGCTTTCCCTTTTTAACCTAAACCAAGCCCACTTAAATAAACGATACTGGTTTTAAGTCTTTACTGCTTTTATGAGAAAAGGGAAATCTGCTTGGATTGATTGCCAAAGTGATTTTAAGACTAGTTTTGATCTGAGGTTATCTGTCAGAACGTTCTTTGTTGCTACCAATTCAACCCAAAACTTGTTTTGTTCCTGGTCCTTGGGAATGAAGAGGGGCACAGTTGCCTTGCCTATCCTAATGTATTCCTACAGCTGCTGATAACTTTTGTAGCAACGGTGGGAAAAAGTTACAGGGTTAAAATTATTACATTTCCACTTATTTTTATTATGACAATCTTTGAAAAAAAAAAAAAAAACAATCTCATGTAGCTGTTTAACCCAGAGCGAAAGTTACCTTGTCTGCCATCAGTTCTGAACACAGATCTGGGATTTTCCAGGGGTGGAGGTTCATGCCTTGAATGTACTGAGACAAAGAAGGCTGCCCCCTTTTTTTTAGGAATATTTTTGCTTTCCATTCATTTACTCAGTGGAATTTGTTTTCTTCTCTTAGGATCAAAATTCAGATCGAGCAAGCGTTTCATCTCTTGGAGCTCTGGACTCAGAATCTACTTCTCTCACTGATGAAGATGTCTGCAATGATTTTGAAAGTGCTTCCCCTCAGGAGAATGCCACATCAGAAATTAAGGGAATTGGCCTCAGCAGGACAAGCCTGGAAAGCTCAGCTTCCCACGATGGCTCAGCTAAACAGTTTGACCAGTGTGGTAAGAGAAGCTTTTGCATTGCTTTCGTCAATCTGAGACAAAACAAAATTACTCCAGTTTTAGAAGTTGCTCTTTCATAACTCTCAGTTTGGGATCATCCCAGTGATTAGTCCTTTTTGTGGAAAGAGAGAATTTTTCCTTTTCTACCTGCAAACTATTACTCATACAGATACGCCCATATCAATGGATTTTCTTACTGTGGAACCTTGGTTTGGGTTTTCTTGTGGAATAACTTGCACGAATCCTGTTTCTGGGTGCTACAGCTGTGCAAATAGGAGACCCTTTGTGTTCTTGAGTATTCATATAATCATCTTATTTGTGTAAGCTGTACAGCTCCAGAAAACACATATGTTAAAACATTTTAATGGTGACTCTGGTCTGATTTTGCTTTCTAAAAGTAATTTAAAATCTTAAAAATGGTTATGATTTTCTGTAAGCCACTGTTGAAGCTGATTCTCAGACAGACTTTGTAGATTCTTTTCCTAATTTGTGCTTGATAACTGGTCGTGACTGTGGGATCAGTTTGTGTGCTGCTGTCGTTATGGGGTACAGCGTGTTAAGCAGAATTGGGATGAGAGGAAGATCTGTATACTGAGATCCCTCCACTTTGCACTTAAAAGAGCAGGCCTGGATTTGGTTTCCCAGTTTGTGGGATGTGGAGGATGACCTGGAGATGAGGGATTGAAGGCTGAGGGGAGCCAAAGAGAAGGATCGGGGATGTCTGCAGTCACAAACAGCACCTCTTACCCTTCCCTAGTTTTTGGCCACACGGAAAGTGTGGGTATGAATTACTTACAACTTGTTTCCAAGCCACCAACTGTTGTTATCGAAGAAAACTGAACATATGGAAGTTCTACGTTGGTAGCTTTTATATTTGCCTTGGTTGGTGCTGGGCAGATGGCGGCCCCACACTCCGCGGGGCGTACGGGTAAATCGAGTTTGTTGTCTTCCATCACGCATTTTATAACTGCTGCATTGTTTGGGCAGAAAAACAAGTTGCTAAAAATGCATTTTCTGAATAACTAATACTTTGGGTTTCTTCTGTTAGCAGGCTCTCTTTCAAGGTTTCCTTTACCTGACAAATCAGAGTTGATATCTTCTTGCAGTACAAGCAGTACCAGTGTATTCCAGAACTATGCTATGGAGGTACAGGATGATTTATTGATTTTAATTGATACACTAAAAGCATGTGCCTTTAAATATAAATGTTACCTGAATCTCTGTTAAAGTTCAAAGCTTCAAACTAAGCCACTGAAAGATAGATGAAAATTTCTGTGATAGAGTAGATTTGATTTCAAATCCTGCTCTAGAAGGGTCTTTATTGCAGTCACATCTTTCGGTCCTTAAAGCCTCAGTTCTCGAGAGTTTGAGAATTGGATGCCATTGAATTCTGGCATCTAAATCCCTTGTGGAGATAAATTTATTTGAAGTGAAAATACCAAACCTTAAATAGCACTGTGTTTAAAAATACAGAAGAGAATTAGCTATTGTTGTATTTTCTAGTATCATTTTTCTTTTTACTGTTAGGCTGCTTTTGGTTGGTTCTTTCTTCTGTTTCTTTTGTTTTTCACTGGATTTAGAATAATGACTGGTCATTACCATCCTTTTTCCCCCTCATTTATACAGTAATGACAGTCACTGCAGAAGAGTGTTTAAATTCTAATAACAATTTATGTAGCTGCATAAATATTCCTGTACAGTTACGTTTGTAAACAAATTACAAATGACACATTAACAGAAAATATCATTAAATAACTGGTTTTAATCTGAGAAGCCGTAAAAAGGATGAACTTGTATGCAAGTGGTGTGAGGGGTGTTCACGGGAGGGCAGAGACTTTGGCTGCAGTTTCAAGTGCTTTGTGAAAGAAGAGTATTTTTGAGACCGTGTTCAGTGGGTTCTGTTCCTGTGTGTGCAGGTCCTCATCTCCAGCTGCTCGCGCTGTCGGACCTGTGACTGTTTGGTTCATGATGAAGAAATCATGGCAGGCTGGACAGCTGATGACTCCAACCTCAACACCACCTGTCCCTTCTGTGGCAACTTATTCCTGCCTTTTTTAAGCATAGAAATCCGAGACCTTCGGCGGCCGGGACGGTAAGAGCAGGATCTGAATTGTCCTCAATTTTGAACGCTCATTAGTGGGAAGAGGTTTTTGTTGGCGTCTTTCTTTTTTTTTAGGTCAAGTAAAGCTTTTTCTTTCCCTGCAGGTATTTTCTGAAGTCCAGCCCTTCTACAGAAAACATGCAGGTCCCATCCCTTTTTTCCAGTCAGAGTGGGAAGTCCTGTAATACCACAGCCGCTGTTGGCCTCACTACATCTCTGATGTCTGTTCAAGAAGATGTCAACTCAAATAGGTAAATGTTCATTTCCTGCATAGAAATCAGTCAGGTTCTCTGTGGATATGCATGTATTCCTTATGAACTGAAATGAATTTAATAAGACACTCTCTGAAGAGGAGAGATTGATTTGAGAGAGGATCCTTTTGCAGCCTCTCCCTTGTCTCAGTTGGCCACATCAAGCTTTCTCTGCCTGGTGTGCACCATTTCACCCCGGTATAAAAATTCGTGTTGGCATTTGTAATTCTGCAAGTTTTATGAGCTCTTTTGAGGATGTTTGTGTTCATCATCAGTGCAAGGAGTAAAACTTGCACTGGAACATGAACGAGTGTGGTGGCTGACAAGGCAGAATTCAGAGTGTCAGGTCAGTGATTTCCAGTTTCTGTCTGTTTGTGTACATGTCTGAGCACTCAGAGTAAAACAAAAAGCTGAGATTATGTACTCTTTTCCTCTCCACTAGCAAGTCTAAGCAGCATGACAATGTTTGTGCCAGAAGTATCCAGATCCCCTCAGGAAGAAGACAAAATACCTCTGGGTCAGAATGTACAAGTCACCCTGTGGCAAGGAGCATCAGTACTTTTGGTCCTTTGGAAGAAGATGGGAAGGAAAACCAGAAGATCAGCCATATCATTCCTACTGGTAGCCTGCCTGCTACTTTGCAAGGACCAACAGTGTGTAGTTTTTTTACCTTAAAAATCATTTTTTTGTGTGTACCATAGATTAGAGAAATGTGAAACAGCATTAAATAAGAGAACAGAATTAACCCTCCTAAATTACAGGAAATACTAGGTTGTATTATTCAAACCAATGTTAGTTGTAGCTTTTAGATGTTGGTCTGTCTCATGGGGAAGAAAAGCATTTATGAGACTTTGTAAAGATAGTTACATTCCAACTAAAGGCATTATTTCTTTTTTATTCCAGGATTCCTTAGGCCTGGAATGGCGCTTGCCTAGTCCTGATCCTATAACAGTTCCTTACCTCAGTCCTCTAGTGGTCTGGAAAGAGCTTGAAAGCTTACTTGAAAATGAAGGGGATCATGCAATCACAGTGGCAGACTTTGTAGATCATCATCCCATTGTGTTCTGGAATTTGGTCTGGTATTTCAGGCGCTTGGACTTGCCCAGCAACTTACCAGGATTAATACTTTCTTCTGAGCATTGTAACAAGAACTCCAAGGTATGGAAACATTGACATGTGAGAAGTGCTTGTTTTCCCACACAGGAAATCATTAGGTAACACAGAAACCCTTAGGAATGTCTTACAATATGCTGGGCCCAGTCCTGAATTGGTGAATAATTTGTGAACTGAAGGAAAAGACGTGAAACTCTGGATCTTGGGATCAGCAGTACATGTTCAACTCCTACTAGTCAAACTGTAATTTGTGGTCCTCAGTTTCAAAGAGGATAAGTTTCTAGTTAGTTTTACTGCTATTTGGGTAGTTAGGCAGTAGAAGGAAGAGGAAGTTTAGATTTTAGGACTGTAGGAAGATACACAAAATGCTGTGTCACTGACAATCCCATTCAGATTTAGCTTTCTCTGGTTTTAATAGCAAAGCTTGTTACCATGAGGCCTGTAGATGTGAAGGTATATGTTAAATACAGAAGTCCTTTGTCGTGACTTTGTACTGAAATACCTTTGTGTGCATTCTCCTGTTCAGATTCCACGGAACTGTATGTCAGAGGACAGTAAATATGTTCTTATTCAGATGCTCTGGGACAATATGAAATTGCATCAGGATCCGAGGCAGCCTCTGTATATTTTGTGGAATGCTCAGAGTAAGTTCTGCTCTTGTGGGTTTTTTGGTGATGTTTTTCCCAAGAACAGTTTTCATTTTGAGCAACTGAAGCCTGTGTGTTGAGAAAAGATGTCTTTGTGGATAGTTCACCCATGCTACAGTACTGTTTTTTGATCATACTGCTTTTTGTCTTGCAGGTCAAAATCGCACTCTTTTGTTTGAGAGTGAGTGTTCAGTTTGGCGTTGCTCTTCTCAGTTCGTGTGACTTGTTTTGGGAGGGAGGGTGGTTCTGTGTTGGGCAGTAAACTGCTCAAACAGGTTGAGTTTTCCAGCATTTCTGTTTCAAATCATTGACCTGTGTTGCCAGTGGCTTTTTCTTCATTGGGAAGGGAGAAATAAGCGGGAATACGTTTCAGTGATGCAGTTCATCCACTTAGCTCATTGCCTTATTTTTAGAATTTGCTTACTAAGAATTCTGTTGCCAGTGTTGGATCATCTGCCTGAGAACAGCTCATGACCCATTGCAACTGTTCAGTTTTCTTATGTGCTTTCTGTGTTTTACACTGATATTCTTTTGGATTTGATGTTTTTGTTCACTACATTCGTGTTGATGTTTTCACGGCTTCTGTAGCCTCCCACCTTTTTTTTAACAACTTCCTGCTCCCTACATAAAGAATATATTTATTCTTACAGCATTTCTAATGTTTTTTTTTTCAGCCCAGAAGTACCCAATGGTGCAGTTGTTGCAGAAGGATGATGACTCCTTTAACCAGGAGCTCTTGAGGAGTATGGTGAAGAGCATCAAGATGAACGATGTGTACGGGCCGATGAGTCAGATATTGGAGAGGCTGAACAAGTGGCCACATATTAAAAGACAGAGGTAACAGCACCAGCGTGCCTGGCTGGGGCAGAATTTGGCAGCAATGTTGTAATGTGAGGCTGTTGTAATGTGAATTACATTTTCTTAGTGTGTTTTGTAACCAAAAAAGCACTGTTTTTCATCAGTGTTCTCGAAGTTATCACTCAGTTTGGTAAATAATCTTTTTTTTTTTGTGATAAGTTTCACAAACTTAGTTTTTCCAATTTTTTTATAGAATGTTGTTGCTCTTTCCTCTCCCTCTCCCCTTCACAACCACTTCTTTTTCTTACCTCTGTATGAAATCAGGGAGTGTGTATATTTTATTAATAAATGTTATTTATATGTTAGTGGGTTTTTTAAATAAAAACCCTAGGCTTGTTTCTAGGATCTAAGGGTAGATTTGGGGGTTTATGTCTTCAGTAGAGAACAGAAGAGCTAAGAGAGGTTAAGTTTCATATTTAGCAAGGTTCATCCATTGGCAGTGGAATTAGTGAAAATTATTTCCTGTGAGTTTCTGTTCCCTGGATTTACTGATTTATACTGGGATATAGAACAGACTTGTCAACAGCTGCAGTGTTGACAGGGTGTTTATTTGCTTGCCTGCCTGCTTTTTCAGGCTAATACAGAAATGCAGAAAAGCAAATTCCTCACCTTTTGGAATTTGGTTGTGTGCCTCAAGTGCATGTTTCTCTCTACATGCACTTGGTACAACTTGGAGCACATCAGTGGATGCCTTGAGGACCTCCCATGAGTGATTTCCGTATGTGGGGAGTCCAGGGCATTCCCCAGAGGTCAGAAATGACAACGTTTTGGAGGTGGCAACCAGGAATTATGTTCAAAATGCCTCTTTTTAAAAGTAACTTATTTTTAAATGCTTCAATCTATTTTTAATATAGAATGTTTTGTCATATATTGTTGTGGTGTATAAATTAACTCTTTTTTTTTTACCATTTCAGGAGCCTTTACAGAGAAATACTGTTTCTTTCACTTGTTGCCCTGGGAAGAGATAACATTGATATAGGTGAGTTTTCTCAATTATTAAATGAGCACAGATGATGAGTGTATGCAAGCTAGTTGTTCAGCTTCTAAAAAAAATAACCCAGAGACTAGACATGTGCCACTCTGTGGTAAGTGCCAAATAAAAAGGACTTTTATTTTTGCTGATAAACGCAGACGTCACGGCATTTTGGGTGGTGTTTTTGAGCACTAGGTGTTGGTTTTCCCTCCCTGCAGATGCTTTTGACAGAGAGTACAAAATGGCCTATGACCGACTCACCGCTAATCAAGTGAAGAACACTCATAACTGTGATAGGCCCCCGAGCACTGGAGTGATGGAATGCAGAAAGATTTTCGGAGAACCGTACCTTTAGATATTCCTGGCTAAAGAGGTGATATCTCTGACGTGTACCTGTGTAAAATAACCACTTCAGTCACGAGGAACATCTCAGTCTTCAGTGTTGGAGAACGTGCGTGCGATGGAGGCCTCGGGAAATTGGGCCTGCCTGCGGCTGTGGAGGTGGACAGAGAGGAAAACGGGCCAAATATTATTGCCCTGTCCCTTGTCCTTTCTGCAGATCAGTGTGTAGAAAGGAAGGTTCTAAACAAAATCCAGTTCTTTGACTTGGGACAGCAGATTACAGCTCCCTTAAAACAAAAAAATAAGTAACAGGTGGACAGAAACAATGCACTGAAACTAATGTGAGCGAAGGAAATTCTTCAGAATCTATTGTTTACATAGAGTATTCATGATGTTATGAAGAGCATACAAAGTTGTATTATACATATTTTAAATTGTTTATAGTAAGTTGATATTTTTTTAATTTTTTTAAATTACTGGAGTGAATTTTAAATGGACTTGCTGCGTAAGCAATACAGTGCTTATTTTTTTTGCAGTACACTGCTATTTATAGTAACTTGTCCAGTTACTTTTTGAAGAGTGATTGGTTTTAAAGCAGAATAGAAAATGTTAACCTTCACCTACACAGTACTTGAGATCCAGGATTTCTCTCATGCACACTTGGAAAGCGTGTTACCACAGCAATCAGAAGGAAGGTATGGTAGAATTCTGTAAAACTCTACTAAATGAACACACTGTAAAACACTTCTGTAGAAATCTCCTCTTCCTCTCGTGTTCCCTTCCCTCCCCACTCCCCAGGAAAGGGGACGCCTGTTGAAGAGTCCTACAGATTGTTATGGAATCAGCCCATTTCAGCTTGTTGGCATTTGTTGGTGTGACCTCATCCCAGGTGGAATACAAAGCAAATGCAGCAAGTTCCTCACAAACCGCAGCGTTCGGAGTGCCGGTGGTTGTGTTAAAACACACTAAATATGACACCCTCGTAGTGCTAACCCAAAGCTCTTAACTGAAGTACATACAGCAAGCCTGCTACAGGGAATATATAGGGAATGTAACTTATTGGGGCATATTGTGCATAGTTAAATGTATGTGGAATGTTTGGTCTCTATTTCACAGGCAAAGCAACTTTTTTTTTCTCTGAAGAAAAGCGCTGTGTCAGTCCTTGTGGTGGAGTCATGGCTTTTGCCTCATGTTTTCTTGTTCTAGACATTTAAAGAAATGTTCTGTGCTCTCAGTCACATAGCAACTCCTCACCAGAAGGTAGGCTACAGGGAAAATATCAGAAGTCTTATGTGGAGGTGGGAAAACAGACATTGAACTGTATAAAACACCCTAAACAAATTAAATCATGCTTTAACAAATAGCTTTATTTTAAGTAATCTTAATGCATTTTCAATTCAAATTTCTTTTAGTTGTTGCTGTTAGAATATTTCTAAATATTCAGCTGTTACATTAGATTTTATATGGCTGGCTGCCTATCAGCAGGTGTTTTTAAAAATGTCTTTAGTTTGCAAGTGTAATATAGCAGCAATATTTAGTTAGGCAGAAAGTGCTAAACTTTAAAGCTCACATTTACTTTATTAAATGAAACAGAGCTAGCCTTAGAGGCTTACATGAGAAGTAATGCTGCTATGAAGCTCTGTAACCTCCGCCTGGACCTCTGTAAAGTCATAAGGAGATGCTGCCCTAAGGAGAAAGGGTTTAAAAACATGCAGAGCTGCAGGAATGTGCTGTTGATAATTGCAAGATGCGGGATACAACTTCCATCGGGTAATGCCTCTTCTCTAACGTGCTGCTAATTATGTAGCTGACCTTTTTGAAAGTATCCCCCACCCTGAGGTGGAGCTAGCAATGCTACCCTTAGACCATTGTTCGCATTTAATTTATTTTCACCATTTGTGATGCTCTCTTTTGTACTGCCACGCTTGTACGGTGTCCCTCGTGCATGAAATGGAGCTCCTTTCCTCACCCAGGTACGGGGTAAACACACCCCCTTCGTTCTTCTGAACTCTTGTGGAAAAAACAGGCTGTTTCTGACCATATTCCCTGAGAGTAGCCCTTAGTGTGCGTGCATGCTCTGCTCCGTACAGTGGGAATGCTGCGTTACCGTGGAAGACTCGCCTGCAGTAGTTGCTGTGTGTTTAAGCTCATCCCTGTGTGTGAGGTCGTGTTCCCAGCTCCCTGCAGTTCTGCTTCCCGTGCCACTTACCACTGGGGCAGCCGCTGTATTACAGGACCTTCAGGCCATGAAGGAGAGAGAGCAGGTGCTTTTTCCGGAGCTGCCGTGGTGCTCAGAGGGACTGAGCCATGACCAGGCTTCCCACTCCGTCCCGGTGTGGCGGAAGCGCCGAGCCCGGTCCGTCCCTGGGACACGGCACTGCCAAGGTGTGTTGGTGCAGGTGATCCATCCCAGTCCCAGCTTCCTTGTAAGTACTTCCAGCTGCCTTCAGACTTAGAAACCCAGCACTTTTGCCACTTCATTCCAGTGTCCACAGTCCTGCAGTGTTACTAGACAGTAGGTTCTGCCCCAGGAGCAGGATTGTCCGTGCAGCCTTCCAACAGTCCTTCAATATTCCTGCATCCCCAGCGTGGCACTCCTGAAGCATTGCTGCTGTTCGCTGGGGTGTGCTTTTAAATTACTAGATCATGTAGTAGCTCATCAAGTGACATCATTATACTTAATGAATTGTTTTATAAGGTCTGTTGCAAGTCAGTCCACTGTAGAAATATATAGAGTTGGAATAACAATATACTATAAATGGGAAATTTTCCTCATTCGAGTCATAATGTTCCAAACGTAGGTCCTGAGGTGGATAATTTTTAAGCATCATGCAATTCAGTGTTGAAACAGTTTTCAAATCTCACTGTCCTTTATTAGAAAAGCAATTTGACTATATTTTCCAATACTGCAAAGATGGATAAATAAAATATGAGACCTATTTTCAATTTAAAATTTTGTATGAACTGAATTTTCTCCTTTTGTGTACTAAATAATGCTTATGTCCAAAACCTTAAACAAAGGTTTTACATTTGCAGTGCAATATATATTTTGTTTTACTTATGGTTCCACTGGAATAATTATTGGAGATGAAATACTGAAATGTGAATAGAAGTTGTGCTGTTTCTCTGACACTGCTGTGTCCCATTTGAGAGGGTTTGCTGTTGGTACAGTTACAGCCTGATGAATTTGACTTCCACTGGCAAATTAAATGATTTGTACCCCAAGAAAAAGAGAAAATTCCTGCGTGCAAAATCTTCGTCTAACAAGTGGGAGATGCAAACAGTAATAATAGAGAAGGGTATTTCTGGATATTATCTCACTGGGATTTAAAAATGGTACTTTGTTAGTCTGCAAGCAGCACTTTTTAAATGAATGGTTGTAGATTTGTAAATATGTAATGTTTAAATTTTATTTACCAAAAACCAGTATGTTGGATGTTTGCTTTGGTTTGTAGTTCCTTTAAAATATGCAAAGTCAGTGTTCACAATGTTAAGGGTTTTTTTTTTTTTTCTGTCTCATCCAAAAAAAAGAAGTTTTACAGTGAGTCAATAAAAAGTTTAAAATCTTTCTGGTTATTTTCATTAAAATTTTATTAGATGGATTAGAAATGTCTGCAACTCTTAACTGCATTGTTTGCTCCTGTGAGGTGTTAACGATAACCCTCCCAGGTTTGTTGAGGTCAGTGGAATTTCTTCATCATGTCTGTGTAGAAACAGTGCAAACAACAGGAATTAGTGCTGGATACAACAATATCTGTTCTGATCCTAAAGAAAAATAGCAGGTGCTGCCATACCACTTGAGATTTATTTATTTTTTAGTACGTTAAAGAGATTTTATTCCCAGTAAGTTTGTTACAATTCTGGTTCCTTTTCTTTCAGTAGAACATTTGCTACCTTAAACCCCTTTTGACGTTGCTGTATCCTCACACACACATCTTCAAGTGTCCAGACATCATACAGATACTGGGCAGGATATTATCTTGTCTTCTAACATCACGCTGATGATCAGAAACACAAAGTAAAGAGCAAACATGGTGAGCCCCAGCATTTTGTTCATTTTCCATTTACAGACAGCGATGGAGATAATCACAAACAGGAGCATGAGGAAAAGGAGAACAATTGCACAGAACAAACCATTGCTGCTCACTGCCACGGGGCTGAGGCCATTGAAGACAGAAAAAAGGAACCAGGGAACTGGCAAGCTGCAAGTAAAGGAAAAGTAATTGAAATAAATGTTTTAAGGCAGTTCATTTTCTGCATCATAACTAAGCAATTTTTCCAAAGTCTTACGAGGGGGGGGAAAAAGGGCATGATTGCATTCAATGTAGCTCAGCATAAATCTAAACTAGATGTTGTTTGTATCAAAATTGCATTTGGATAATGCTTCCACTATCACAGTGCAATCCAACAGGCTGAAAGGACCTATAAATTAAATGACTTTGGCTGTAATAAAGAAATGTCCTGATGCTTTATGATGGAAGATACAGGCACTGATCCTGCCCTTGCTTGCACAGGAGCTGGATGTCTCCGAGGGACCAGAGTTCCTCCCTGTAAATCTTTGATGTTTGCCAAAAATATCTTGAATTTTGGTCTTGAAAAAATGGTAATTTTTTGTATTTTCTGTTGATTCAGAATTAGGTGAAGATTGTGGGCTGAGCTATAACACTGTCTTTCCTGGCTGGGTTTGGGTGTTGTTTGGTTTGGGTTTGTTTTTTTGGGTTTTTTTTAAAGGAACTGGTTGCCCAGCTACCCTTCATCTAATTACAGCTAAAGTGAAATTAATTGACATGTTTGGAATAAAAGCAGCTACCTTTTGTACTTCAGAAGAAATGCATGTTTTTACCATTGAACTGGTACTCACCCAACAGTGATATCAAAGATGTTGCTGCCCACAGAGCTGGACACAGCCATGTCACCCAGGCCTTTCCGTGCCACAATGACACTGGTGATGAGGTCAGGGATGGATGTTCCTGCTGCCAGGATTGTCAACCCCATAATTTCCTCTGATATCCCAATTGTTTCCCCAACCTGATCAACACAAATTGGGCAGAGCTGTTAGCACTGGAGCAGGGAATACAATTGCTCTGTGCAGTTTTGGGGTTCGTGCCATAGTGGAGTTAAAATACTCTGAATCCCCTAAACATGGGAGCATTTTGCTGCCTTACAGGATTAAAAAGTTAAATTTCATGAGTGTCTGTTGATCCTGGATTTGTTCTGCAGTGTAGGGCATCTGATCACAGTGATGCCAACACTGAGCAAGGTCAAGTCAGCTACAGCACAACTCTTCTGTCCTCAGTCCACCTCTGCTGGATGTTTTCCACTTTTTCCCCTCTCCAAATTTAATATCAGCTATGCAAGGTCTGAGGGCTTTTGGAAATGACAGTCCTTGGATTTATGGCATGATCAGCTATTTCGTGCATGTGCAATATATCACTAAATACGGGTTGTGGGGGCGATTCTACAAGATGGAAGTATTACTTCCCAGAATCCCAGGTGAACATCAGGGCAGGGGGAGTTGAGATCATTTAGCAGCTTCCAGAATCAGACCCTTTATTTTCCTAGAATTTTAATTAGGTAATGGATAATTATGTTCTGCACAGAAGCATTCATCAATGAAAAGTCAGAATTAAGATAAATCTTGACAGTACTTTTCCTTTCCTTGCACTTGCCTTTCACTGATGCACAAATTCCCTTGGAAGCTCTTGGAAAAGAATGAATCTGTATCAAATCAAAAAAAGAAAAGGAAATAGAAAATTCCCTTTTGGGTTCTAACAAAACAAAGTTTCTGCTGTTGTGATGGATGACTGCAACTGTAATTCCTCAGATAAAATGCTGAGTGACACTGTTCCCTCTCTCCATCTACTTGTTCTGAACTTATGATTTGTAGGGAGAACACAAACCCCTCACCTGGTGAGCCCACCACACCATGAGGTAAGAGAACACAGCAATCCAGAGGATGGATCCAAAAAACGTAATGACAAAGAATTTTTTTGAGTCCTGTCAAAATAAGTTTGAAAAGAAAAAAAAAGACAAGTTTCAGGAAAGTTAATAATCCCCAGTGAAAACCATTCACCTGAAACACTTCACTGCAGTTGATTTGCTTTAACTTGGACCCTGGTTTCTATTTGTATTTCTGTTTTTCAGCTCAGTTAGATGGCCTGTAGTTGCTAGAATTTGTGGTTTATTAAATGAAGTCTGTGTACAACGTTCCACTGCAGCTGGGGCTCCTGTCCCACCCTCTGCAGCAGTAAGAGCACTTCAAGTATGCAGAGGCTCCAGACATGGAAAAATGGAGCTGGGAACTCTTGCCCAGAGGAAATCTATAGCTCAGTTAATGACTCCAGTAGCAGAAAGAAGACAGATTCTTACAGGGTTCCTGACATCAGGCAGAGTGCTCCAGAGAGGAAAGACAATGGGAAAGAGGAAAAGGTAAATGGCTTGTTTTTTCCTCGTTTCTGGCCATTCCAGAGATAAGGGCTCATCGTTTTCATCATCATCTGTGCTGTCCTCATCACTGTCTTCCTCACTCTCAGAGCTGCTGTCTTCTGAGCTGTCACTGCTTGATGGGGGCTGTAGATCAGGATAAAAAAAGCCAATATGTTTTCAGACTCCCAAGGAGCTGCATTTATTCACCCTGGCCTCACCTGGGCAGAGCTCACACTTGTAACAGGGCTGGGGGCGGCCACAGTGCCCATTTCACTGCTGTGGGACAGGATCCAGGCTCAGCCCAGCCCAGCACCTGTGTATTGTCAACTAAATTGCATCTGTTAACTAGAACCACCTTTTAGATGGGGCTTTGACACAAATTAAACTGTCCTTGAAAATCCTTTCCTCATCAGAACAGCCAAATTATATCACCTGGAAGGAGGGATTCAGGGAGTAAAGCAGAACTGTACACTGGGGAGCACAGGGTAGGCACATCCTGGGATCTTCCTTTGCCCTGGAGTACCCCCCTGACCTCAGAACAGTGGAAAATACTATACAGGACCAGTTGATGTCGTATTTTGGACCTGATTTGTGTTTGTAAGCCAAAATGTTTCAGCCAACATAATAATAAATCACTGCACACGGAGTCTATTTATAGTTGCCAGTGACATGGGTTGGATCCTGTCCCAAAAGCTCTGGAGAGGAAAGATGGGAAGTACATGTGAATTTGGCCTGGAGGGAGCACTTACTGCCTGTGACCCTGATTCCCATACCTGTCCATCCTGTGGTGCATCTTCCTTCTGTGGGGCTTTGCTGGGCTCAGGGGCACGGGCAGGAGTGACCTGGATGGTGCTTGGGGCCTTCTTTTCCTCTTCTGCAAAAAGCAATAGGAAGGACCACTTGGTTTCAGTTGTCTCAGCGTCGGGGGTCACCTTCCCCATGGTCAGCAGGGAGGTCTGAGCTCCCTCCTAAAACGTGTGACATTTCAGGCTAAACCCTGTCAGACTGCCTAGGTTTGCTGTGGTTGTGGTTAGTACATCTGGGCAGAATCTGACCCTCCTGGAGTAGAATGAGACCTTGATGTTCCTGTGACCTTCTCCGGGGAAATGCTAATCACCTCATCTACAGCTGATGAGTATTTCTTGGTTGCTTTCTGGATTCTGAAGATCTTACTGAAACCATCCTTAAAAGCCAGAAAGGATGTAAAGGTTTGCTTCTTTTTGGGGTTTTTTTTTTGTGTGTTTTGTTTTGTTTTTTCCAGTAAAGCATGTCATTCTCCAGGGAGCTGCCATTCTTCAAGGCTTCTGAGAAATGACTGGGACGTGCTACCAGACTTCAATCCCTGATCATTTGGTGGGGATTCAAAAGCAAATGGGAAAGTGCTGACACATACAAGGAAGCAACTGCCATGTCCTCTGTGCTGCTCCTATGTAGTCAAGAGGAACACGGAAACCTTAGTGTGTAATAGTGTTGGAATAAGGATAACGCGGAGCACAGGTGAAGCCAATATGGTGTTGGTAAGAAACACCAACAGCTGGATTTTTAACAGTACTTTTCTTAAGTTTGGGCTCGCTCAGGTGAGGCCCAGTGATGTGAGGTGCTCAGGTGCCTGTGTTGTGTGAAGCTGGGACCTTCCACACAAAAATTGCTTTGTTTTCAAAATCTCCAGCTTCCCAGAGAGCATAAACCTGTGTTGTAGCACAGCCCAGCTCTGCCTCTGAGCCAGCTCAGAAGGCTGGGTGTCAGCAGTGGGAGAGAAAACCCAAAAACTAGTAGACTGACAGAGGGCAGGTTTAGATGGGATAATGGGAAGGAATTCTCCCCTGGGAGGGTGGGGAGGCCCTGGCACAGGTTGCCCAGAGAAGCTGTGGCTGCCCCTGGATCCCTAGAAGTGTCCAAGGCCAGGCTGGATGGGGCTTGGAGCAACCTGGGTTAGGGAAAGGTGTCCCTTCTACTGGAGTTGGGTGGGCTTTAAGGTCCCTTCAAACCCAAATGATTCTGTGATTCTATTCAAGGGAAGAATGCACAGACCCTTAGAACTGAGGTAGAAACAGTCAGTGCAGCTTATTCCCTCTGGAGGTACCTTCCATGCTCTTCTGCAAGTGTGGCAAATTTCCAAGCTAAAGTGAAGGTCCTTTGTTTTAACAAACAGCTCAGTTGCAGTGTCTACCAAAGACCAGCAGCACCCAAGTGCTGCCTGTAATGGCCTGGTTTCCCTCCTCCACCATTCCATGGCCACTTCCACTACATCCTTGTAGCCCTCCCTGCCTGGTCTCTGTCTCTCTGAGGGCTCCTGTGGGATGGCTGTTCCTGCCCACACACATCCCCTGATTTCTGCTGCACTGTTACGGCAGCCACCTGTGAGCAGCAGCAACACAGACCTTGTGTCAGACCCCGGTGTCTCTGTGCCAGCCCTGGGGTGCTGTGTGCTGGGAAGGTGAGGGCTGGCACTGCAAAACAAGGCAGACAGCTCTTGCACTCACCTTCTGGCTGCGGGCCTTGTTCATCCAGGGTCTCGGCCTTGGCCTTAGTCTTGGCCATGTTGCTCAGGATGTCAACCCTGTCTTTCAGTTTTGCTGTGGATGAGGAGGACACGTCCATCAGCAGCTGTGCAAAGCCTCCTTTACCTCCCCCCTACACACCCACGCTCTTGCCCCTTTCCTCTTCCATGGGCTGCAGCCACCTGTGAGTTGTGGCTGTGCCCCCAGGTTTTGGCTGCTGCTTCGAGCATGGCTGGTATATTTAAATGTTGGTGCTATAGCAATTATACCAGTCATTTGAGAGGTAACTAATACCATCATATTTATAAGAGAACCTAGAAGGAAGAGAAATCCTTTCCAGGTCAGTAGTACAGAGGGTATCTGTACTTCACTGGAAGCAAATGCAGAAAGAACAGAGGAGGAGTTTTGGTGCAATATCGTCTTGTTCCTAAGGGACTATTGATTTTCTTTTTCAAACTAGATTATGTGCAAACTAAAACTGACACCTCCTCCTGCCATGTGGCTGTTGGAGAGGCTTAGGGTGCTGCTTGCAGCCTGGGGACCTGATGGTAAGGGAAGATAAAAACCTTCTATGTTCCAATTCCCTGGAAAATGATTGATTTCTCTAAGTATACACAAGTGTCTGCTCTGCTGGAGTTGATCTAAATTCCTGGTGTCCAGGCTGTCTAGAAGATGATCTTCCCCAGTGCAGGGTCCCAGTGCTGTATTTCTGGGATTGCTGGGGGCTTCTTCCACTGTGAAACATGTTCTGCTCTGCTCAGCTGAGCTGCTTTATTACTGGCTTACAGTAATAACAGTGAAACAGTGTGTGTGTCTCCATAATTCAGTGTTGTGCTGACTCTCACTGAAACTGGGCAAGACACAGGCTCAAAGAAAAGCCCCATTTTCTCTACTCTGTGCCCTCTGTTGAGCTGCTTACCCCACAACTAAGCTGAGGGTTGCAGGGTTTGCATATGGACAGGAGCTACAAGGAACTGGCCATGCTGTGCTTGGCTGGGGTGCGGGGCTGCAAATTCATTTCCTCGGGAAGTTTTATCACACTGATTTAATCCACTGTGCTGTTGATTGCACAACCAGAACATGTTGTCATCTGCCTCAAGGGCAGGGCCCTGACACTTTATTCATCACTGTGATACTGATATAATAAAAATAGCAGGTCTGAGGCCATGAGCCATGTGGGCAGAGCAGATTCAGAGCTGAACCTCACAAAAATCAGTAAATTCTGGTGCATGTCCAATAACTGAGTCCAGCTCAGACATTAAGACCTCAGGGGACAAGTCCTGTTCTGGTGAGATTCCTGTTACTGTCTGAC
Organism: Oxyruncus cristatus; assembly: GCA_013399855.1. NCBI lineage: Eukaryota > Metazoa > Chordata > Aves > Passeriformes > Cotingidae > Oxyruncus > Oxyruncus cristatus. The sequence goes on from VXAY01006543.1 coordinate 1,035,652, forward strand.
AGACATTTTTCACCAACTGGAATTTCCACTGAGCCCTGGAATGAGCACTGGACTGAAATAAAATAATGATAGAATCCCAGAATGGTTTGGTTTGGAAGGGAACTTACGATCACCTTGTTCCACCCCCTGCCATGGGCAGGGACACTTTCCACTAGCTCAGGTTGCTCCAAGCCCCATCCAACCTGGCCTTGGACACTTCCAGGGATGGGGCAGCCACAGCTTCTCTGGGCACCCTGTACCAGGGCCTCCCCACCCTCACAGGGGAGAATTTCTTGTATCTAATCAAAATCATAATTTTTTTCTCTTTTAAAAGGTTGGCTGGGACTCAAGAGCCCGACTCTTCCATGCTCCTTGTCAATCCTGAAGCTCACCAGAGGGGATGGGAAGCATTTTGCTGATGCTCAAGCATGTCCCTGGGTGCAGGGCAGCACGGAGGTGACCCATTGCTCCCAGTCCCCTCCAGGCACTGGGCAATGCATCCTCCTGTTCAGCTTTTCCCTGAAGCTGCTGCAAAAGCTCCTGTCAGCAAAGTCAGGGCAGTCAGGCTCAGCCTGAGGGAGATTATATAAATTCAAGATCCTGGCTCCCTGCCCTGCCCATGCCGGGATTGGAGCCCTCAGCATCCCTCTGTCAGCACAAACAGATTAGGCCCAGGCCCCTCTCCAGTCCTCAGGAGATCAGTCTCGTTTGAAGGGTGTTAATTCCTCTGACACACAATTCCTGTGTGGACTGAGACTGGAGGCAGAGCTGGCTCTAAGCTGGGTAGATCTGCAGGTCAGCACGGGCAGGAAGGATGTCCCTGAGCTCAGTCCTTGCTGTGCTGGATTAGCTGTGCAGGGCAGGGTCCCTCAGTCCCCTGGGACATCCACTGCTGGCAGCTCTGTCCCCAGCTCTGAGAGCCCATCACACAGGACCTCTCTGTGTCCAGGGGCCCTGAGATGCTCTCCAGGAAGATTCCTGTCCTATGGGTTGACAGCACTCAGACTGGACTTCAGGTAGCAGCTGAGCTTTTACCCCAAGTTTGGCTCTTGGGTTTAATTCACTCTTTGGCTTTCACAACACAATCAGCAGGAAGGATTTTTTTCTTTACAATTCGGCATGAACCTGAAGGATTTGGAGATTCCGCTGTTTAAAAGTGGAAATAAAAGAAACCCTCATGATTCCTTTTGCTCCTTTGTATCTTGATTCCCTTCCGAGTAATGGAATGGTAACGAAACAAGGAAAAACTGTAGCTGCCTTCAGCTTCCTCTCCTGGCTTTGGCCTGCAACCCTGCCTGCTGCTCTGGGCTGGTCTAATTTCTGAAATCATTAGCTTGTTAACTGGGGCATCCTGAGAACAGGCAGCTCTGCTGCTGGAGCCTTTTTGTTCATTCAAAAACAAAAGCTGGCTTCTGCCTTCTTCCCTGTATGACTGGACTTTAAAGGATAAGCTGATGGTAAGACTGGAGGTTCAGCAATGAGAGGGTTCCTGAGTATTTAAAAAATCCTTCTTCTTTCCATTCCCCCACAGTTCCCTGTGGTGTCTAAGGAGAAAATCCTGAAAAGATCTCATGCTCTGCTTCTGCACACTTTCAGAGAAAGTGGGGGAAAGAACAAAACTGCTAGAAATTCCTCATTAAATAAAAATAACCTTCTGGAGAGACTGTTGTAGCCCATCCTTGCATCCCTTTATATCAGGCTGAAGTACACGTGCTCACACTCCCATCTAGTGGCTGCTGCACAGACAGTAACTCATACCCTGCCTGGCTGCTGGGGCAGGTTTAGGTTGGATATTAGGAAAAATTTCTTCATGAAAAGGGTTGTCCAGCTTTATCCTGGTGCTGTTGATGACACCTCTTGGGGGAAGAAGAGGCAAGGGCAGTAGGGCAAACTGTGATGAGTTGTTAGGCTGCCTAACAAGTCTGGGCGCCTTCCCCAGACTCTGTCAAAGCAGACACTTCTCTGCCTTGCTGTCCTCATCCAACCTACTTTGTTTCCTTGATCAGTTTGTGCAGCTGGGATTTTGATCTGAAGAGTCCTTTTTGTAACCTCTGTGAGAGACACGAGAGAGGTGTTGATCAGCTTAGCTTCCATCTCTCTTTGAATGGAGAGCAGGTAATCCCCTTTAGAACAAGTAGGGCAGTGGACGGGTGGGGCATGAGCTGAGCTAGGGAAGAAAATCCAAAAAATGTCTTTTTTTATGTGCTTCACTATTTCTTGGAAAACGAACCTCCGCAGTGGGGTAGGATTAAAGTTTAATACAAAGCAGCACATTAAAAGGCTTGGTACAAAGACCCTGGCTCTGTCTGGAGATGAGGCTTCTCTGCACCCTGGGCAGTTTAAAAGAGTCTTGGACCTGAGTTGATCTTTCTCTGGCCCTGGGGAGCTGCCCCTTGCCTGCACTGTGCTGTGGGCACACTTTGCCATGGTACCACAGCAGTGCAGGGGGGCTTTTAGAGGTGCTCAGTGTCAGTCTAAACCACATAGAATTGGCCTAACCATCATAATTGGAGCTCATTTTGTGATTTAAATCTCAGTTGGGATGTTAACCACTGTCAAAATGATAATTCTTCAAGGGTTTTAACCTCTGTTTGTGCTGCTGTTTCAGGGCTGGGGTGAGGTCTGAGTTAAGAAGAGGAAGGAAGATGTGACTCATGTTTGCTGCCCCTGCAGTCAGGGAGAGCAGAGATGGGGGACAAAAGTGACTGTCATCTCTTTCAGGGACCCCAGCAGCAGCTGCCACCACAGCAGTGACCAGTGTGGCACAGGCAAAGCAGATATGGCAGGACCAAAGCGTGAGGTGTTTGTCCTTCCTGCACTGGATCAGAAGGGACACAGACACAGAGCTCCTGACACCGCCTGTGACTCACAGAGCTGCACTCCAGGGGTGAGTTGTTGACCCCAAAACACTGACATAACACAGCCTGTGATCCCAGTTAAACCCCTCTGCACCCAGGGCAGCAAACCCAAGTCCCTCCAGTGTGGAGCTTCCACTCACCTTCTGCCAGGGGGTCCAGGGTGTGGATCATGAGCTGGAAGATGGTGCCACGCATCTGGGAGTTGTGCAGGGAGGCCGAGCTGCTGCCCCGCTGCAGGGCTGGCCCAGGCTGTGGGAAGACACAATCCCAGTCAGTCCCAGTTCCCTCCTCCACTGGCAGGCCGTGGGGCAGACAAAGGGGCAGCAATTCAACCAACAGGGGAGGAATGAGCTGTGCAGTGTTTGCTGTGGGGAAGGGCTGACCCTGCCAACCTCTGCTCTGGGAGCACAGGAGGAAAACTGGCCACAAAACCAGGTGAGGAAAGTCACTTTCTGAATTTCTGTGTGCCTGTTCAAAGCAGAGAATGAATAGCACTCTGCTGGTCAAATCCACTGGGGAAGCCTGAGCTGTCTCTTAGTTTTTATAAAAGCTCCTTTGAGGACAGGACTGAGCCAGGTGTCCCCTTAACAAGGTGTGGGCATTGTGCCTGATATGAGACAGGCTTTGTCCAGGTTTCTTGCCACAGAATTTGATACCTTTATTCGTGACCTGACATGGGGAGGGGTTCAAAATGCAATGACTCCAGATCCCTGTGAAGTTGCTTAGACCTACCTGCAGCTTCCTCACATCTGGTGGCTTCTTTGTTCCATCATCTGCAGCTGCCCCAGTGCTTTTCTGCAAGCAACAAAGAATGAAAATGACTGATCCCCTCTGCTGTTTCACCTGCTTTGTTAGGATCTAATGATCCCTCAGGCTGCTCTCTGTGAGGAGGTGGGACAGCTGACACAAATGACTGTGCAGGGATGCTGCTGAAAGAGCCGAAGCCTTGTGCCTCCTTAAAACCGTGGGGCTTCCAAGAGAAACAGGATTCTACCTCCAGCTCCTCAAGGAGGATGCAGGTACCTGGGGCCAGACTGCAGACTGATTCCTGTAGATATAAACAGACCCAGCCTTCATCCCCAAACATCTGTATCCTTGCTCGATTTCTAGCAGAGTGGGAAGTGCAAAGGGGTATTTTTTTCCCCCAGTGATTAGCATTACTTTCCATCATTTACAATTTCTGTAATTTATTTCTCCCAAGGGATAGGTCCAGCAGCTCTGTCATGCTGCTATGCATTAGTGAGAGTTCTCCGTCAGCTCCAAGTGCAGGGTTGGATTCACTTTGTGGTGATTGATGTGCACAGTGATGGGTGTCACTGCAGGATCTTGGACATGTACCCACTGAAATGTAGCACAGAAGCTGCCAGGGCTGCCAGCCATGGGCACTGGGTGAACACCAGACCAGGGGGAGGAAAGAGGAGCAGTTTCTTGATTCTGCACCACTCCAACCACCCTCACACCCCTTCCTCCCTTCCCTTAAATGATGTGGAGTGCCAGGACCAGAAGGCAGAGCATGTTTGAGTGCCAGGGACACGCAGCAAAGCCTGCAATGCCAGAGGAGTGTTTAAAATCAGGTGGTCTCTGCTCAACAGCTGCAGTAGCACAGGTCAGGAGGACAAAGGGGCTGAGAGAGCGCTGAGAAGGGACAGAGGAGGAAGGACTGGGCTGGCACACTCAGGAAGACAAAGCTCAAGTGTTCTGGAGACCCTTCCTGGCCAGAGCTCCAAGTGGTTGGCTCTGGGGACACTTTCAGATACTCTTTATGGGAGCAGTCAGCTCTTCCTTCAAAAAACAAGGCTGTAATCAAGGGAAGGTCTCAAAGGTGAGGTTATAGCCACAAACCTCCTCTGCACAGAATCCCCCTGAGCACAGCCAGCTGGGCCCAGGGCATGGAATTGGGTTTGGGCACTTGGGTTGCCAAATGCTGACCGGGAGAGCAGGCAGTGGTCGCTAAAGCTGCCGGATCCCTTCCTGTGCTGCAGATCAGGTAACAAGTGCTACCACCAATGTCCCACAAACACACCTGGCTTCAGGGAGGGAAAAGAGCATTTCCTCCAACACCTCTCAGCTGCAAGAGGCTGGGACAAAAGCCTTTTCCCCCTGTTTGACACAGAGTGGTCCAATCTTGTTCCCAGACTAAGAATGTGTTCCTGCAAATGTTCTTTTTGAAACTCCTTTACAACAACCAAGCAAGCAAAATCCCACACGTGTCTTTGAAAGCAGCTGAGCAACCACAACTGAGACCTTTAGTAACTGCATGGTAGTGATGTTCTCTAATTTCTTAGAATCTCTCTCCAGATTGCATTTCCCTCATTTTATAACCATAATTATTGACCAGTACCTGTGTTCTGAGGTTTGAATATGTGCTTTTTGAAGGAGATGTGGCTTTTCTTTATGGTTTGCACCAGAACAAATTATTTCCAACTTGCCCTCTGAAGCCTAAGGACACCAACCTTTCTCCCGTGCTCTGCTGATGCTGCCTGCACAGCACTGAGCTTCTTGTTCAGCTCCTGCTTCACCCATTGCTCCAGGAGCACGTTCTGTTTCATGGTGAATACGTATGTGGCATAGGCAGTCAGTAAAAGGAGGCTTTCCCACCAATCAATGACACTGTCTAGGAAAAACAGGATGAGCATCAGTAAGTCTACAATGTAGAATGAGATGTCTCTAAATAAGGGCCACCATGTCAGGTGGAGTATCTCCCTGGAGAAGAGGGCACAGGTGCCAATGACAAAGAGGATATTAAACACTGCTGAGCCCACAATGGTACCGATGCCGACATTGCTGTGTGAGATGAAGACACCTATGAGGGAGGTGAAGAGTTCTGGTGCTGATCCACCTGCTGCCATGAAGGTGGCTCCAGCCACATCTTCAGAGATCTGCAGCTTCTCTGTGATCACTCCCAAAGCGGGGACAAAATACTCATCACACACTATGGCCAAGGCCACAAACACATACATCATGCCAAAGATGTGAAGGACAACCCACCCTTGCCTGCGTTCTTCCACACTGAACAGGTCCTGGGGATATTCTCCTTTGGACTCATGGGGTGTTTTTTTGTCTGGGTGGCTTTCACTGGCATTTTCTTGCTGTGGGGTTGTATCCACTGGAGTAGTGAGGGGCACAGCTGGCTCGGCATCCACATATATGCAGTGCCTTATTTTGGGTGCTGTGGCATTGCCTCTCCCAGCAGTCTTGTTGCTGGGGGGGTCCCTGGAGGTCACTTTGACAGGGTCCGTGGGTTGGGGGGCTGTGTGTGATGCTGGAAGGGCAGAGGGGCTGAACTGGAGCTGGTAGAGGGAGAGGACCAACACTGTGGCAAGAAAGAAAAGGATTCGGCTCCTTCGTAGCCGCTTCCTCCGTGGCAAATGCATTTCCTGAAGGTTCAGAATCCAGAGCTGTGTCCAACAGCCGATGGAGAGACTCCTCTTGGTCAGCAATTCGAATTTACAGCCACCATTGGAGCTTCCAGCTGATCTTGAGCATCAGGAGTGGAACTGCACGGCACAAGATGCAGAATCCTGCGAAAGAAAACCTGGTGTGAAAAATAAAGCACTGCAACTTGCCACCATTTGGGCAGCAACACTTCACTGGCACTTTTCTATTTTCCAGTAAGAAGAAATGGACTTAAATGAGTAAAGGTAGACCTAGATCCAGGTTTTAGTCTATTTTTTTAATATATGACTGTAGGTTGTGCTGATTAATAATCAAAGGTTTGGCTTAATAGAGAGGAGATGGCTGAGACAGTCCAGTCCAAGCTGAATTCTGATTCCACCAAATGGCCACATCCAGGAGCTGTTAAGGATTGTGTTTTGACTGGAGTGCAGTTGTTACTCTGTAATATTAACAACTGGGTCAGACTTCTGCAGGAGGAGAGGATAGAGCTTCTGTCAAGGAACCAACTTTAAATTGCTGCAGCTGATGCTCTGAAGGCAAGATCAAGCTGGTAAAACCTCCTCCTAAACCAGTTATTCACCAAAATAACCTCAGCAAGGCGATGGGAACTGCATCCCAGTGATGTTGCTTCATGGCTTTCCAGCCTTTCACTCCCCAGGAAAGCAGCCAAGTAAGGGTGAGTTTTTTGCCTCAGTGTGAGGAAAACGTGGTTGTACTAAAACTGGGGGTGCTGAGCAGCCATTTGTTTCTATGACTACATCTTTCCAAGCCTTTCTGTAGAATTCAGAACTGGCAAAGTGGAATTGTAATCATACTTTTCATTAGGGGGTAATTAGCATATCCTGCATAATTATTGAAGCAGCATGTAGAAAGGGAGAAGAACTGTAGATGCCAGAGTGACAGATCCTGAAGCTGTGACAGCCTGGAGACAGGGATTTGGGGCTGGACAGCATCTACCCCTCAGCACCTCTGGAATGTTCTATATTTTCATGTTTTACTTCAGAGTATCACTCTCCATGGATTATTTTTTCCCCCAGAGGGAGAATGTTACATTATTCTTTAGCTGGATGTGAATCATAGTTTTCTAAACCATTCTCAGATAAGCTCTTCATGCAAGTTATCACACACTTACCCTCTTGCATAACACCCAGGGAATTAATCAGCCTAAATTTCTTGCAAGACAGCCATTATTATCTTCATTTAAATAGCTGGGAGGATCACTAAGGCAACAGTAATAGAGGGTCACAGGAGTACCTAGATAAATAGATGATATAAGCTTTGCTTTTCACATGTAAAAGAAACATAAACATGCATGTGGCAGAACTGCATAACAGGTATAACAAATTGGACATCATTATAAAATAACTCTCCCTAACAAAGACAGGAGAGTTAAAAGAATGGCCCAGGGAGGACACAGATGTGTGCATATACTCCTACTTACACACTGGTTTTAGTTCTCCTCTCCAAACTGAGCTGCTTAAAGGACCTTTTGTGAGCAGAAAGATTTCCAAAGTTAGGATCAGTTCTAAGAGCTCTCCAGCCTTGCACAATTCCTGACCACCAGCCTCTTTGTTTCTCTAGTGTTGTTAAGTTTAGCAGCTCTCTTAGAGTAAACTCCTGGTAAACTCCTTTTCTCAACTCCTGTCTCAGTCAGGCAAGGTCCAAAACAATCAAATAAACCTCCCCAGCATACCTTCCAAAGATGTGTCCGGGAGGAACAGGAGTTCCAAGGGCTGGGGATAGCGCTGGAAGCTTCTTTGGTGCTTAACAGCCCGGTGGGAGATACTGTTGCAGAGGGAGGCTGATGAAAATGATCCCATTTTCAGGAAGTCTCCTCTTGCCCTAATGGAAGGGAGGGTCAGGTGTGAAGGACATATTAGTTGGGGGCAGTCAATCTCATTTAACACCCACAGGCCCTAAGAGGATTAAATAGTATTGTATAGATTTGGGTCTATCTCTGAAGCCAATACCTTTGTCTGCTGCCACAGGTTATTCCCAGTGTGAGGGCAGGTGATTATGTGTATTACAAACTACGGGATTGGAGCACCAGCCATGGACATGGATCACCCTCGCAGCAGCTCCAGTGGGTAAATCAACCTTAAACAAAGCCCTGGAACTCCATTTTAAAGCATCTCCTACAGCTGAGAGGTCAGATGCCAGCCAAGCACCCTTGCGACAATGTGTGTCTACTTTACAATGCCAGAGGGAGCTTTAAAACTCTTTTTTTTTTTCCTGGACAAATCACTCAGCTTCCACACCAGGAGCACTGAGGCAGAGGGAGGCAGCACAACAACCTGGGGATGGTGTCCAGGACTCCTCTGTGGCATGGACATGGTGCAGCTCCACAGAGGAAGAAATGATAACATTCCTGGCCAGGGATTTAGTGGTCACAACATCAGATTTGTCACAGGGAATTAGAAAATTGTTATTTGATTTTGGGCCACTCATGACAAGAGAGACAATGAGGGGCTGGAGTGTGTCCAGGGAAGGAAAGGGAGCTGGGGAAGGGGCTGGACCAGCAGGAGCAGCTGAGGGAGCTGGGAGGGCTCAGCCTGGAGCAAAGGAGGCTCAGGGGGGATCTTCTGGCTCTGCAACTCCCTGACAGGAGGGGGGAGCTGGGGCGGGAGGGGGGCTGTCGGGCTCTGCTCCCAAAAAACAAGTGACAGGAGGAGAGGGAACAGCCTCAAGCTGTGCCAGGGAAGGTTTAGATTGGATATTATGGAAAAATTCTTCACGGAAAGGATTGCCCAGCCCTGGCACAGCTGCCCAGGGCAGGGGGGGAGTCCCCATCCTTGGAGGGATTTAAAAGCCATGTGAATGTGGCACCTGGGGACATGGGTTAGTGGTGGCCTTGGCAATTCTGGGAGAGTGGTTGGACTCAATGATCTTAGAGGTCTTTTCCAACCTGAATGATTCCATGATAATTTTAAACCGTTGTCTGAACGCACAGTTCCAGCGGCACATCCCAGCTTTGCAATGGCTTTTATTTCCTCCCCCCGACCTTCCCTCCCAGATGAACACATCTGGGAGGAGGCGACCCACTGCCCAGCCGGGATTGCTTATCCCTAACCCCTTCTCCATGCACAGCGGTCCTTTTTTCAGCGGCACCGCATTCCCACAACTCCGGCATCCAACAGAACCGCTTCCCGCCTGGGCCCCGGCCCTTCCCGCCCGCGCCGCGCGTTCCGGGGGGACGCTTTCCGTGTGGGACCCGTGGCGGCGCGGCGGGCCCAGGGTGAGCAACACCAATTTCCTTCCCCCGCGCGCCTCCCTCCGCTCCCCACGAACATCCCGGGAATCTCCGGGAGCGGCTCCGCGGAGCGGGAAGGGGTGGTAGGGAGCGCTGGCTGCCTGCTGGGCGGCCCCTGGAGTGCAGGGGCTGCTCCCCTTAGCGCGGCTCAGCTCCCGCCGTGTCCGGCTTTCCTTTACCCCCGGCGGGATGTGCTGTGTGTGACCCACTGATTCTGAGCCAAGTCCCACGTTTTGGGCGAAGTGTTTTGGGGGACAAGGGGTAATTGTCGCTTCTCCCCGGGGTCGGCGTGAGGGCGAGCTGACTCCTGTGTGTGACTCTGGGGGTTAGGAGCTGAGTGGGCCCCGTGGGCCCTTCCCAGCTTGGCACGTTCAGTGATCGCTCTGTAACTGATAAGGATTTGTGCCTTCTCCTCCCTTGCAGGCGGGTGATCGCGGTTCTCCTTGAGGGCAGCGGGAGGAGCAGCTCACCATGCCCACGGTGGTGGTGATGGACGTGTCCCTGTCCATGACCCGGCCCGTGGCCGTGGAGGGCTCCGAGGAGTATCAGCGCAAGCACCTGGCGGCCCACGGGCTCACCATGCTCTTCGAGCACATGGCCACCAACTACAAGCTGGAGTTCACGGCCCTCGTGGTGTTCTCATCACTCTGGGAGCTGATGGTGCCCTTTACGAGGGACTACAACACGCTGCAGGTAGGGGAGGTGCAACACAACAGCGGGAAACCCTCAGCATTTTAAACCAAAATCAGCCCGTTTCACCAGCAAACTGCGGGGAAATTGTGTGTTCTGGTGTCGTCCAGTGCACGACGTCTTGAATGGAGGGTTTTGTCATTGTTTAAGTGTGGGGGAAATCAGCAGGTTTGAAACATTTTGCTGTTCTGCAGGTGAGCCCGGGAGTGTGGCCGGTTAACTTAAAAATGAGGATGGAGTTAAACATGGGAAAGAGCTGCCTCAAAGCTCTAAAAGTGGTTCTCTGATGTTCCAGTGGTTTTGCTCCTGACAAATGGTGCAGGATGATGTCCTGGTGACAGGACCATTTAGAAAGGGTTTAAGTCAGGTGATTTGGGCAGAGAGAAGGTGCTTTTGGGGGTGTGTAGCAGTTGAAGCAGGGGAAGGATGAGAATAAGTGATTTTACACCTCATGGATGTGATAGGAAGTTGGGAAGAGGAAGTGAAAAGGGTGAAGTCCAAGAGGGAAGTTTCCCGTGAATGCAGTAGGACCCTGAAAGTCTCTGAATCCAGTAAAAATTGTACATATATATCATATCCAACATCAGGAGGAAATGGCACATTGCTGTCACGGGGCACCATGGTTTAGGATTGTCCATTATGGGACTAACAGATTTTCACAGAGATTCTCTGTTCTGATTGCAGTTTAGCAGATTTAGAGTAGTGTTAGAGTGCCAGAGTGTCCTCTCTGACTTGTTTTCACCTCCCTAAGAGTTCCTTTGAGGAATTCTGAAAGCCAAGAACCAGCCAGGCTGCTTTAGCAGGTTCATCTCACAGCTGCACCCTGTGTTAAGTGTGAGGCTTTCACTTCAAGGAGAAGAATTGGTTTGTGAATGCAGATGGGAGTTTTGGTGTTTGTTACTCTCCCTGCCAAAGAGCTTTTGTGAGACAAACTCCTTCTGGTCTCCTTTCTGAACCTCTGAGAGGTTGTAGTTGCTCCGACACCTGCGAGGATTTTCTCAGCTAAATGTTTCTTGTTAGACTTTGCTTCAGATTTTGACTTTTCTATTTCTTTGAAACATGCAAAGGGTTTTTTTTTCTTTTGAAGAGCTATGTTTGTAATACTATAATTCTTTCAGAGTCAGCTGTCATTGTCTCATGGTTTCATTCATCAGTTCTTTACACCTTTCTTTCTTTCCTGTTGTGTAACAATGCCATTGTGTGACCATGCAGAGCGAACATCCTGACTCACCAAGAGCCAGGAATGACTGGTGTGTGTCTCCTGGGAGGAATATTCCCCCCAGGAATGACAGTGGTGTTTGCCTTTGCAGGAAGCCCTGAGTAACATGGATGATTATGACAAAACCTGCCTAGAGTCAGCACTACTGGGAGTTTGCAACATTGTCCAGCAGGAATGGGGAGCAGCAATTCCATGCCAGGTACACCTGATTTCACTGTTCTTAGGATCCAGTGCGTCCTTAGTTTTCCCTGGCAGAGGGGTTGGAAGTGGATGATCTTTAAGATCCCTTCCAACCCAAACCATTCCGTGATTCTGTGATTCTATCCCTGTGAGTTGCATTAGCAATGTAGATGTAATTTGGAAACTTTGAATACTCTCAGGCATGCCTGTGCTACGCACCCACAAAGAGCTAGTGTTTTGGATAGGAACAGAAGGTGATGTTTATTCAAATATTCAGCAGTAAAAACTGGGCTGTTTCCTGTCCAGTGTGTTATTGTTGTGCAGTGGGTTATAAAATGGGGCCCAGGAGCACCATTGTGCAGGTTTGGCATTTGGTCTGGGTGCACTCTGCTGGCCCAGGGGCCTCACTCAGGGTGCATAGGGTGCATCCAAGAACCTTTCTTCCCCAATACCTGCTGGTTTCCCGGGCTTGTAGCAGTTCCAGGTCTCCACCACATGTGGGACTGTGCTGAGTGTGTTTTGATCTCACTTCTTTCCCAAAGGAGTCGTTTGACTTGCAGCTGCTCACACACTCCAGCCAGCCCTCAGAGCTCTCAGCCTTCCAAATTTACTGCTTCTTAAGGCAAAGTTTGGTTTTAACCCATAATTTTCTGAGACACTTGATGTAAATTCAGTAATTTAGCAGCTCAGTGAGCTGGGAAGATGCCTCAAGCAATATTCCTCAAGGAGAAAAAGGGTAGAGTTTTATGGGTTGGGTAGTGCTTCACAATCCAACACTGATGAAAGGCACCTGGGAACAGCAGACATTCAGAGCAAAGAACCAGAAAGGTGTAAAAACCAGAGATTAAACCTTCAACAGTTTGGTCTCTTATTTGTGTCAGGGCTTCTTTTCCTGGCACTTCAGGTGGTGGGGTGATGAAAGGCAGTGGGAAATGTGCTGTGAGGGGTCCTGGACTGGAGGAAAACATCGGTGGGGAGCAACAGTTCAGATGGGAGCTGAGGAGACTGGAGAGAGAGAGACTAAGGATGGAGAGAGAATACAAATCTGGATGTAGCAAATACACATCGAGTTTGGATTGGATTTGATTTTTCTCACTTCTCAGCCAAAAATCATGCCTGCTGTTGCTGTGCAATGCTGAAGGAGCAGCTCTTTCACTCCTCAGGGTCTCAGCTGAGTGTAAATAATCCCATTATTAAGCGTAACCTCCTAGTGCAAGTTCCCACAAGGATTGACTGTGATGTGCAACTCCATAGAAAAATGCGTATTTTTGCTTTAATAGTTCTGCTGCAAAATGTGAGCAAACTGCAGCTGTGTTTGCCAAGAGTGAAGATAATTAATACTACTTTTTTTATGGTTTCTGTGGCTTGGAGGAGTGGAAGTCGAGTTGCCCTCCAGATTCTGCAGGAGCAGTGGGCCTTATCTTCCACCTGGAAACAAGCCTGCAATCCTTGAGTCCATCAGCAGCAGGCTGGGTCTTTTTGGCAGTATAGTCACTGTGCTTCTAGTGTACACTTAGAAATGAAATTTATGGAACTTAAATTCTAGTGCAGTTGCCTAATGGCAAGGAAATGCATATTTGCCATGCACAGTTTAAATCCCAATGGTTCAATCTCCTGTGTTCTGGGAATTTTACTTGCTGTTCTTCCCTCAGCCCAGGGGAGGAAATCGCGGTAGGAGCGGGAGAGGGGGGGGTTTTCCGTGCAGGAGCTCACACTGCAGGATGTTTTGGTGTCAGTTGCCCCCAGCAGACGGGAATTCTGCCCCGTGCTGTCCCTGCAGGTTGTCCTTGTCACCGACGGCTGCCTGGGCATCGGCCGCGGCTCCCTGCGCCACTCCCTGGCCACCCACAACCAGCGCAGCGACAGCAACCGCTTCCCACTGCCCTTCCCCTTCCCATCCAAGCTCTACGTCATGTGCATGGCCAACCTGGAAGAGGTGACATCCTTAACTCGTTCCTTCTGCTCTGTTGTGTTGGATGATTGTTGGTTTTTTCTGAGTTAACAACCAGGTCATCCCAGAACGTCCTTCGATGTTCTTGTGCTTGAAGTGTACTTGACATTCCAGTGTTAGTTATTGGCTGAAATGTGTCTTCTCAGAAGTTTATTATTGCACTGTTATTATCTACTACTGCTACATTATTTATAATAATCTTTATGAATCATACTGGTTTCCCCCTGGGGGATATTCTGCCATTTTAATTTATCTGTTTATATTGTTACCGTTATTGCATTAATTACACTGAATGCTTTTGTGGGGTTTTCTTAACCTACACTTAAATTCTTGACTAAGTGAATCCTGTTTTAAAGATGCTCAACGCTTAAAATATAATAGCTTTACGTGGAAATGTGAGAGAGCAAAACTGAAGTCTCCAAGCCACTGTACAAACCAGCTTCCCTTAGTTTTGAAGGAAAGGTGTTGGTTTTCTTTCCCTTACTTTTCTCTTCTCTTGCAAATCTCAATACCAGCTTTAAAAATCTTCACAGGAGTTAGGATTCTGCTGAACAAACAATGTTTAAAAAGAAGCCTAATTGACTAAGGTTCCTTTTGACCTGACGCCAATATTCTTGTGTCCATCACAGAAGGATTTTCTGCTTAGGCATCAAATAGATATCTCAGCTTCAAAGTCTCTTGTCAAGGATGATCCTTTTGGTTAAACTGATGGATTGAAGTGTTGTTTACACATCAGAATAACTGGGAAAATGTTTAAAATAAATCTTCTATTTCTGATAAGTAATAAGAGAACATTACCTGGGAGACCAAGAATATTGCTTTATTTGGAAAGGAGTGAGATTCAGGAGAGCATCCAGTCAGATGCTTTTTGCGGTGGTGTGTGTATTTTCTTAAAACATACTGGTTAATTAAAAAGAGAGTAAGAAGAACATTCAACAAAAATATTTCCCTTTGGTTTTTTACAGCTTCAAAGCACAGATTCCTTGGACTGCCTGGAAAGGCTCATTGATCTAAACAATGGGGAAGGGCAGATTTTCACCATTGATGGCCCCCTGTGCCTGAAGAATGTGCAGTCAATGTTTGGGTTAGTAGATAAGAGGCCTTTGGCAAGGGTTCCAGGTAGTATCTGTAAAGGAAAACAAATACAGTAAGAAATCTGGTGATACGAGATGTTCTAATTAAACTTCTTTTTTTCCTTTTGTTTTATGATCTTGTTAACTTATTTTCATTTTGACCTTCACTGGTTAAGGTCAATATTTATTTTAATTATTGTGTAACCAAACCATAGCAGTTGTTTAAGCTTGGCAGACAGAACATGGTAATGTCCACAGTTATTGTTCATTTGCCATCCGTGTGATAATGTGCTACTCTGTTCCATAATTTAGCAACACTAGAACTGTTAAATTAACTGTAGCTAAAAAAAAAAGGTTTGGGACCTAAGTTATTGTGCTTTAGACAGATAATTTTCATTTGGTATGTTTTATGTTTTCCTTAATTAGTGTTTGTGTTCTAGAAAGCTGATAGACCTGGCTTATACCCCATTCCATGCTGTTCTCAAGTGTGGCCACTTAACATCTGATGTGCAAGTGTTTCCCAGACCTGAGCCTTTCATAATAGATGAGGAGATAGACCCCATTCCTAAAGCAATTAATACAGGTAACAAACCTTTGATTGCTGTTTGACTTAAACCCATTTGATTTCTGCCTTTTCACTACCACCTGTGTAGCTGCTGCTTCATCCACGTTTTCTCTGCAGTTCTCAGTCACTGACTGTGTCGTTTTTTGGGATGTGGGGAACAAGAATATCATCCTCTTTCATCCTTGAGTGCCTGGTGGAAGGGTTGGAGTGGGGCAGAGGCACTTTCGGAGCTCAGGGTGGCAGTTTTTAGAGGCAGAGACGAATACGGCCACAGGCTGCTTTCCATGAACACTCTCTTAAGCTTCCTGGAAGACAGGAGAGATGTGTTGAAGAAGGGGCTGCATTTTGTATTAGAATTGCCTTTACCAGAAAGAATCTGCAGGATCAGGTGAGAAAAACCAGCATCTTTCTGGAGGTTTCTTTGAGGAATCCATTAGAAGTGGAGTCAGGAGGAATTGGTAAGGCAGCACAAGTTGAGATTTATGAGATTTAGGTTATTGTCATCCTGGCACTTCTTGCCAATAATAAATTATTTAAAAAAACAACTGTGCCAAGGAAAACTTTTCTCAGCCCTCCCACAAGTGGACGCTGCTCCCCTGAGCAGCAGGTATTTGTTTCCTTCCTTTGGCATTTCTAAACCAGCAGTGGGTTGTTACAGTGTAAAAGTGAGTGTCCACAATCCTGTATTTGTCAAGCAGCACAGCTCGTGGGCAGCACTATGTGTGTGATGGAAGTTATGTTTTTATCTTAAAAAGTCGTGGTATTAGGGATGTTTTTGTATTTTATTAACATTCAGAGACCCCAGCTGAGGTTTGGGTTCTCTGTGCTGCCTCTTTGCTTTGGAAAACAGTGGTGTGAGAAGTCGTGTTAGATTGACTTAATACATTTCAACTGTTTCCAAATCTGACTTAACCCTATTGTCTCCCCACAGATCTAGAAATTGTTGGGTTTGTAGACATAGCTGACATTTCCAGCCCTCCTGTCTTGTCCAGACACTTGGTACTACCCATTGCACTTAACAGAGGTGAGCAAGTTTGGGTTTTTCAGCAAAAAACTATCTCAAGCTTCCCTTGTAGTGCTTGTGGTGGTTTAGACTAAAAGCACAGATTTTGTGCTTTATCAGAATGCCAGATGTCGTGTTTGTGTGCTCACATTAAAATTAAAACCTTGAACACAAGGTTTCTTGTTTTGAACACTGTGTTCTCTGGAAAGTTCACAGAGGGACCAGGGTCCTTAAAGCATCATTGTTAATAGAACATGCTAAACTTAAAGCTAAAAATAATAACGAGCCATGAAATATGTGGTGCAAGATGAATATTTAATGCCTGTGAGTACAATGCAGTGGAAAATTTATGTATCATTATTGTGCCGCTTTGCCCGAGCAGTTAATTTAGCAGATGTTTGTTCTACAAAAGTATTAATTAACTCTTGCATGCAGACAGTAAAGAGTGGTGTCATGGAAGGAGAACTGGTGTGTTTGAATTTATTCTTATGTTTTCTCTTTGTTTGTTTTTATTCTTCCCCAGAAGGGGATGAGGTGGGACCTGGGATCACAGATGACACTGAAGATGAGAATTCAGCAAATCAGATCGCTGGGAAAATCCCCAACTTCTGTGTTTTGTTACATGGCAGCCTCAAAGTGGAAGGCATGGTGGCTGTCGTCCAGTTGGGGTATGGAGCTGGATGTCTGCCTGAAAAACCTCCTCCTTTGCTCATTTGTGCTTTCTTTATAAATTATGTTATTTATATCCGTGTTCTGTGCAGAACTCTGCACTGCCAGACAAAGCTGTGGATTTTTAATCACAGAGATGTTTCTGCCAGTACAAATTGCAAAACATCGAGCCCCCACACAGTGGGAGGGAGGCAAACTCTAGGCACAGGGGTGGAAGATTTTCAGCCTTTGGGGGTTTGCTCTTTTCCATAGGCCAGAGTGGTATGGAATGCTTTATTCACAAGCTGATAGCAAGAAGAAATCAAACCTTATGATGTCACTCTTTGAGCCTGGTCCTGAGCCCCTGCCATGGCTGGGGAAGATGGCACAGCTTGGCCCCATTTCAGGTACTGCTCGCACTCCTTTGAGTAACTCTGACACAGTCAGTGTGGTGTGAATGATCTTGCTAAATCTTAGTAGCTAAGCCTGCTTATTTTCTTTTTTTTTCCCTCCCAGATGCAAAAGAAAATCCTTATGGGGAGGATGACAACAAGAGCCCTTTCCCCTTGCAGCCCAAGAACAAGCGCAGCTACGCCCAGAACGTCACAGTCTGGATTAAACCAAGTGGCCTCCAGGTAAAATGATGAGGTTTTGGTGCTTCACTTTGGGCAGCAGTGGCCATCTTAGCAGGAAAGTGGGGTCTGTGTGTGTCCTGTCTGTTTGATGTAGTTGCTTTATTGCTTTTCTTTCATTTTTATGAACACAGCCTCTTCACAATGTCCTGATTAAAATGCAATCAGAAAGCACAGCTTGTTTCATGAAAGCTCTGTCTCCAGTGTAGCATCTGGCTTGGTTTATTGGATTTAGTATAATTACCATTTATGCTTCAGCCTTTGTGAGCTGCAGTCTTGTCAATGGCCAGGATAATTTGTCAATAAAGAGTTGAGAGTTTTTTTCTGCAGCTCCCCCCACCAGTTGCCAAAATTTTTGTACCTTTTTTTTCCCCTCTTTTCTGCAGACAGATGTACAGAAGATCTTGAGAAATGCGAGGAAACTCCCTGAAAAAACTCAGACCTTCTACAAAGTGAGTAACACTGCAGGCTGGCCCGGGTTTGACCCGTGCGTTTAACAGAGGAACCACAGCGTCTGTGACTGGGGGATGTTCTGTCAGGCTTGTAGGGCTGTAAAAACATGGATGCTCTGTAGAGGAGACATCCTGAGTCATTTTATAGGGTCTGGTTTCCCTGCCACCATGTTCTCTGTCAGGGTGGCACAGACATGTCATGTTTACAGGTGTCTATAGTGCCCCCTGCTCCTTCCGTGGTGAACCTCTTCACAGATTTCATGCTCTTGTCCAGGCAGAAATAAGCTGGGGGATCAGACAGAAATAGGAACACAGGTGTCATTCTGAGTCTGAAAATGTCTCCTACATTTTATCTACAACTGAAGCAGAGAAAGACAAAATTCCAGGCACATTTGGCCACATCACAGTAATCCATGACTGGACTGTAGCTGGAAGTTATTGTCCCTCTTGCAAACTTAGTGCTGCAGCAGTTTTGTATTGTAGCCCCCAGAGACTTGAGGAATGAATACCCTGCCTAAGTGCACATAAGCACTGTCAGCTTACAGTGAAGAAAAATCAATGTATCCATGTTCTCTCTGGACACTGGTTAAAGGCAGCAGTCAGTCAGTCAGTCAGTGAAGCCTCAGCTGGAGTCCTGCTGGGACACAGACAAAGTAACTGAATGCACAAAGGGGAGAAGTGGGGATTTTCAGGAAGGGATCAAGGGAAATCCAGCTGTTTAGTTGCGCCAACGATCAACATCTTCAGCTGTGAAGCATTTCTTACCTGTGAGCAGCTGGGCAGTGTCCTGCAGCCAAACTGTTGAGTAACATCACCTTTAAAAGAAAAAGAAGGGAAACCACATTTCATGTAAAGGCTTAGAGTGGCTTTAAAGGGGAGTCTCTGTGCTTGCAGGAGCTGAACCGATTACGGAAGGCAGCGCTGGCCTTCGGGTTCCTGGAGCTGCTGAAGGGCGTGGCGGACATGCTGGAGAGGGAGTGCACCCTCCTGCCCGACACCGCCCACCCCGACGCCGCCTTCCAGCTCACACACGCGGCACAGCAGCTCAAGGTGGCGAGCACTGGAGCCTCGGAATACGCTGCCTATGACCACAACATTGCCCCTCTGCAGACAGACTTTTCCAGCAGCAGCACCGAGAGGATCTGAAGTCTCTGTCTCCATTTCGGGAGCTTCAGACTGAGGCTGGAGTGGTTCTGATTTTCTGTTTACTTTTCAGGGCCATTTAATTACTCTTTGGAGAACTTCCTCTCCAAAGGGGATTTTGCATCAGTGCTCTCTAAACAAACGTAGCAAGTTCGTGGTGGCTTTAGTCAGACCTGGAAACTGGGGAAAGTGTCCCAAAGCCAGTTATGGTGTTGGATGTAGGGGGGAAATTATTTAGTTAAAAAATGCCGTTGTCATTGTCGGCAGATCGTGGCTTTTGGCTTCCCCAAAATGCAGTTACTACGTAACTGAACTCGCTGGTAAGATCATCCTAAAAGGCAGCTACTCCATTTCATACACAAACTTTATCAGTCCAAAGAAAATGTGTGGGAAGCAAGATCAGAGACAGAGCTGATTTCGGGGTGTTGGCCCTAATTTTGTGCCCAGCTTGACAAACAGCCTGTGCTGCCAGAGCGAGTGTTATCACTGGCATTGCTTTGCTCCTGCTGGTGAAAGTAACTTAATCTTGGGAGACATCTTTTTTTATTTGCGTAATATTAATAAATTTTCCTGAAGAATTGCTCTTTAAGTTGGATTTTTTTCTGTTTTCATAGCAGCCAGGTTGTGCGGCCTAAAACACTGACCTGGTGAAGGCTCAGCTCACAGCTGTTTATGACATGTCAAATACCAAATTATGCAACTCCTCACGTGCAGGGAAAGAACAACTGAAGTAAAGCAGAATTTGGTTGTAAATCTTTATTAATAGAAACACATTCTTGCTGAAGAACTAAAGTTCAGTAGTGTAAGATCCATGACAGCCTGCACTAGGTACCACAGTTTCACTGATGGATACATACGGATTTCATAACAGAAGTTTAAATGCCCAGAGGAGAAGATAGAAGTATGAAAGTGATCCTTGCTGTTCTGTTGCTCAGCTAATTCAATCCTTTGACATACTTCAAACATAGGTACAGAGTGTGCTAAGTCAAAGATTGTGTAAGTAGTGCTCAGCTCTCCTGAGTAAAGTCAGCTGTGCTCTCCTGTGAGTGGGAGTCTGGAGTATCCCCAAAGAGAAGCTGGATCACACCTCTTTTGAGAGAACACAAGTTGCGAAGTGCAGCGTGGAGCTTGAACTGGTTCTTTGTTAAAGTCTCCTTATAACAGTTTCCTTCCCTTTACAGTAACAATCACTGGGTCCATATCACAAACATTACGCTGTTTGTTACTTTTTGTATAGAAAATAATTTTTCTGGAGGATTCTTATGGTTTTACAGTAGAAAAAGACAACCAGTAACATGGCACTGAGCTAATCTGGACTACTGGCATTGCTTTGCAGTGCCCTGGGGCAGTGGCAGTTGGGAAACGACCTGTTCATAACCGCAGGACAGTTTAGAGTAAACTTCCTGTACATTTCTGAACTGGATTAAGGAGGCCAGAGGGATCTGGGATCAGCTACGGGAGGCTCGGGGTGAAGAAGGTCATCCTGAAATAAAGTCAACTGGAACAAAGGCTTCCAGGTGAGACAGAGATGAACTGGAATGTGGGGGGAGCTTCTCTTTCGTTGTGTTCTTGCTGTTTAACAAGCACAGAAAAAGGGTCCTCCAGACCCCGTGTGGGATCTCCCTTACTGAGGTTTGATCTGTGCTATCTCAGTGCTGCAGTTTATTTGACCTGCTGCTCCATCCCAGCAGGGGCCAGTCAAACCCCTCACACCAACCTCTCTGCTGCAGCCCTAAATGGAAGTAGAAAAGCAATTCTGCTGCCTTGCTCAAGGCCATGAATACATGAGCCACAGCCCTGCCAGGATCCACCAGAGGAGCCCCATCTCCCGCAACAGTTCCACGTTCTCCCTTTGGGTGGGATGGAGTTCTTTGGGGTTCCCATGCCAGGAGAAAGCTGGTACCTATGTTTCCTTATTTTGTTCCTTTTCAGTGCTTGCTTTGCCAACCGGGAAAGCATTTCTGCCTCAGAGGGGCAGCTTCCTTTCCCTCAGGACTGGATAGGATGTGTAGCTACAGGAGTACAGGTCCACACAGCACTCTATTCTGTTAAGGCTGAACTAGAAACAGGCTAAGTGATAGCACTGAAATCAGCATTAGCTACTTCCAGTTTTAATCCTGCAGAAGAAAACGGGGGTTATGTGCTGAGCAAGTTTACCCTAGTGGTTGATAAACACCCAAACACTGTTCACAGTGGTCTCAGACTGTGCTCCTCCTGCCATCAAGATGCATCCCAGGAACAGCACGGGCCAGCTGAGGGCATATCCCCACCTCAGAAGCCCCATCTGCATGCAATATTGGAAGAGCAAATCTCCAATTAAAAGATAAACACTAGTTCTATTTAGTGCTGCTCCACTGACTATAAGCATTTCATATGCAGATAATAGGATTTCTTTCTAATATGCTGGTTGACAGGATACAAGTTTAACTGTTCAGTGGTAAATGCCATGCACAGGTGATGGAAAGGGAACAAAATCCAGGGTATGGGAATGTTACCTGAATTCACTATGAAATCATGAAATCTAGTGTGGTCATTTCATTTTTACAAAATTCTTTACATTACAGTGGGTAAAACCATAAGAATTGGAGGCTTATCTTGTCATCAAGTGAGACAAGAAAGCACTGCAGTCCTCCCTCACTTCATCTTCCTCTTCTTTGGTCCAAGGTGCCGTTTCCTTTGCTTGTAGAGGTGACGGAAGTTTACAAATATCCCTGGAAAAGAGCCGAGTGTGTAGGTAGGACATCATTTTAACTCTACCAGATTGGAAAAAAACCAACAACAGAAACCAACCAACCAAACCACCACAGAAAGAAATTCTTTAAGGGTGTGTGTAGCACTGGAAGCTAATGCAAGGGTTGTTTTGCTGGGTGAGGCAGGAGTTGCTGCACAGGCTGTTTGGTTTGGCTGCTCAGAAGGTTGGTTTGTCACCTTGTGACACCCACTGTGCAGAGCTGTAGGGGATGAAACGGGTATTTCAGAGTGAAACTCGATGAAAGGTTGGCTTTAAGCAATGTCTGAAGGGGAGAAATCTAATGAAAGCTCAGTTTAAAATACCAGGTTAGACTCCGGTGAGCTGTGGATACCCGGAGTGCTGGGTGTGCCTACAACAAAGTTAAATTGTGTTTAAAAGTGTAACACCAGAAACCAAGTATGTAAAGAGCACCTTTCTTCTCTAAGTGCACTATTTAAAGAACCTTCTGTATTGTTTCCTGGAAAAACATGACTTCATGTTACAGTTGTTATTATACTGCAACGTTTAACTGAATTGCTTTAATTTGAAGTTATGTTTAGATTTCCACTAAATCATTGCAATGCTCAAATACCACGTGAAAGGTGAAACTAAGTGCTCTGAGGTTATAAATACATGTAAAAATTATTCTTTTAACCCAAGTTAATGTTGCTAATTTGTTGCCAAGGTCTCCTTAAAGGGCTAATCAGTTCCCCTCCATCACTGACAAATTTACACGAACAAGCCACAAGGATAATGCTTGACCTCAAGCAGTTTTGTGTTGCCATGGTCCCCAAAATGCAGGAATTTAATATTCTTTGAAAAATCTACTTATTCAGGGGGAACGGGCCTTTTATATTTCAATACTGAGAAACACAACTTAATACTTACCTAAAAACAGGGCTATAAGATATATTTGAAGCACAAATGGGAACTGGATTGTGACATTCAGTGGGTTTGGCAATCCCAGACTAAATTTCCCCGTTTCACTGAAGATTGGGATGGATTGGATGATGCAGACAGCTGAAAGCAAAGGTCACCATCATCATCAAACAGATAAAATACCCAATCACCCAGTCCACACCACCTCTTTCAGGGTGTTCCCTTCTTATTTGCTGTCTCTCAGTAATTGCAGCAGTTTTAAGGCTGCTCAACGTGCAGCGTGGTGGGAAGCAGCTGAGGCAGTGCAGTGCGAACCTGCCTGGTGAGACACTGCTCCCACACCCAGCTGCAGCCCCAGGGCCTGTGCCAGCAGCATTTACCATCCGCAAATACCCACAGCAACCAAACAGGCACAGTCCTTCCCCTGCTTGGTCTTGGGCAATGCCCAAACCTCCTCCTGCCTCCCAGACATGGGTTATTATTACAACACAACAATCAGCCCCTGCCAGTCCTCTGCAATGACAAGGTGATGTCAAGATCTGTGAGCTTGGACAGAGGCACAGTCAGTGATTCAGTATGAAATCAAAATGCTTACTTTTGGTTCAGCTCAAAGCAAATCTATTTATCTGTTGCTCTATTTTATTATTTTTAAGTCCAGCAGCCAGAAAAAAAAATAATATTGAGTTATTTCCCCAGCCTTGAATTCATTCTTTGTTAAACTGTCTTTTTTGGACGTACCTTCTGACAAGCCCCCTAAGGGGTAGAGAGGGATCCAGACACTGTAACGGAGCCAGGTCAGTGGTTTCCATTCAATTCCAATGCAGGAAAGCATGTAATAGGGATACCTGCAGCCAGGGTGGGAACAGAGACACGGTTTGGAATGAGGGAACAGACGCTGTGTAAAATGGAAGCTGCTCCCAGAGTTAGTCTTGTGTATATACACCGTGTAGTCAACACAATTCCCAAATGACACAAGAATATTCAAAGCATTGTTCCTACAGACGACATGGACGCAACGGTTATTTGGAAGCTCACAGAACTCATGTTACTATTCTGACCACATGGATGAAGGCAACGGCCTGTCTGCCTAATAAACCTTTTAAAATACTTCTTTTCAAAGAGAAACATCTCGTTCAACAACAGAAATTCAAAGCAACAGAACCCTCAAGATAAAAAGCAACAGTATTATTTTAGACTCCCGCCTTATCCCAGCTTTTGGCAGATGGAACAAGCCAGGAAGGCCGTGACAGTCCATGGCTCAAGGAGCTTTTACCCTCTGGGGCCAAGGCATTAATGCCCCCCTTCCAGAAAGTACAAAGATGAAAATCTTCTTTCCAGAGTTCTTGGGAACAACCACATTGTTCTGTGCACACCTGCCAGCAGACAAATCCCACTGACCTGAACAGCTCAGTGATACTCCAGAAGTAAAATATGAAGAACACCACAGGTTTGCTCTGCATTTCCTCCAAGCTTCCAAGGATAACAAACAAAACAAAATTCCTTCCGAATATCTGGTTAAGAAAAACAAGTTAAGGAACAGTCATACTTCATCAACAGAAAGGGCAAGTCCTTGCTGTCAAAAACACACAAGATGTTCTACTCTTCACACATCTGAGCACACAACTGACTCTGCAGCTGAGCTGTGACCTGCTTCTCATGAGTGGGCATCTTGCTCAGTATTTGGGTACAATCCAAGGGACCCAGGGTTAAATCATCCACCCTCATTTTTATGCACAACCACCACAGCCAGGATAAAAAGGGCATTGGCACCAAATCAAAATCATGTACTTTTCATCAGCTTCTTGCCTTTGCTGTCCTGCACTCTCTTGGCTGGGTGATGGAAGGAGACAGCCTGCCACAGCCAAGACTGGGAAGCACCGATTCCTGCCTCTGAAGTAATAACTCCTCTAGCCCAGTGCTAGTGAAGTATCACTTATTTTAGGAGAGTCCCAAACTTGTGTAAAATAAACATATACTTTAAACATAAGAGCAAGGGGAAGAATTTTAAAACATTACCTGCATGACAGAAGGTATCAGAGGAGATCTGACCAGTCCTATTAGTGAATTCATGATCTCCATTAATGCCAGGGTCTGACAGAAATACATCATATCAGAAATAGTGTGAAATGTGTCACAGAAGGAATCTGCAAGACACAGGAAACGAACCATTTTAGAGAACAGATGAATCTCCATGCTCAGGAAGCTGGGGCAGCAGCACAGCTTGTGATAACCAGCATTCTGGGTGCATTTGGAAACAAACATGATGCATAATTATGTAACTTCTTTATAGGCCTTATCTTGAACTCACAGCAGTTGGGCCAAAAACACTGCTGAAGTGCTCCATTTCACACACAGAAGGATCATGAGCTATTTCAGTAATGACTCTACCAAAAAAGCAGGAGTGCTGTACCTCAACAGAATGGATTGTTCTTGCTTCAAAACCAAAATATTCTGCCCAGATCATTTGCAGAAACATCAGCATTGCAGTGAGAGAGACATTTTGCTCCAGCTGATTGCTTTAGGGAGTGATCCTGGCCGAGCACAAATACCATCATCAAAGTACACAGCTCCGATTTACAAGAGGACACTGTTTTCTTACCCTTGACACTGTGAGGGCCTTTGAGAGGCTCTTCTTGTGCTCTTTGGCGATGTGTTCATGGTTTTGTTCCTAAATATGTCTCTCTTTAAATTTTGCTATTTAGAAAGTCTTAAAAACAACACTAAAAACCAACCCAAACCCCCCAGTGTAAATAAAGCAGTGCTTATTACTTGCCTTTTCCTAAGATGAACAGTCGTACTGTCATGTTCACAAAAATCCAAGAGAATCCCAGAAACTGCACCAGGTTATACATGATCAAATATCCCTTCTTCAGGTGTTTGAAAGCTGAAATCAACAATAAACACATCAGGTGAGCAGAGCACAATGGTGACACTTCTGCAAACCAGGCTTTCTGAGAATAAAGCTTACAAGGAAAAGAGAAGCTGTTGATTACAGTGAAAGGGTTCCGCCTGCTTTTACCATCTGATAGAACTCAGTTCCTGCTAATCACATTCTTCACATTCCTTAGGAACTGCAGCCCATTTTGACTAAATTTCTAATAGCTCACAATACAGAGATCCCCTCCAAGACACGCCAAGCCACTCAAAACTGCTCCCTAAGAGTTGAGGTTCTCATCTCAGTGACAAACTTTCTAAACCCCACTTTACCCACCGAAATGATGCAGTTACTTACGGTCTTTTGGGACTCTGGATTCTATTCTCATTTTGTTAATCTTTTCTTCTTCCTTAAAATGAAGGATAAGGTTTTAAAGACTGTTACTGTAACTAGCAAGTGATTTGTTCACTATACTGCTGCAGAGCTAGTGGGTTTAAAACTCAGCTAAGCAGTCAGTTGCTAGAAGGTGTAAATTTTCACTGGCATAAAAGAGCGTATTCATCATCCAGAAATTATGGTACTGTAAAAGCCAGAGGGTGTTAACCAGTTATCCTGCCTTCAGTGTGTTTTGTTTTAGTAATTAGATGCTTTTGCTGAAGAAGCCTCTGCTTTCTGTGTTAATTCTCAGTTATTACTGTGTTGGTTCTTACATGACCCACCAGCCACCTCAAGGGAACTGAGAATATCCAGCCCAGGCTCTCTGCCTGCCCTTCCCACTGCTCCTGGCACTGCAGTGTCCCTCCCTGCTCCAAGCTAAGCTCATGGCTGTGGAGGGGAACAGGGCAGTGTTTGTTGTAAAAGCGATGTGGCCTGTTCCAGTCTCTCCCAAGTCAGTCCTGCACCTCCCCTCTGCACTGAGCTGCTCAACCTCAGCAGATGATGGGAAATGTACCAGCAGGGCCCATTCAGGGGCTTAGGAAAGCCTTAGAAATCCTGCTTCCCAGACAAGCAGTGCCTGGGACTGCTGCCTCTGTGCTCCACATGGCACAGGGATATGATCCTCCTGTGGATCAGGACACCGGGCGAGGCAAGCAGCCAGCACACAGCCACCAGGTCCAGTTCCATCCAAAATGTGCCTATTGCTGAATTCCTGCTTACAGCTTGAAGAGCTTCACCAGTTTTACCCAGGATCTCTATGAAATGCTGCCCTTGCTTTGTGAGTGGCAGCACAGGCCACGTGTGCCCACAGGGTTCTGACCTTCTCCTTCAGCTCCATTTCCGCGTCCGACTCGTCCAGCCAGCGGTCGAAGTCGGGGGCCAGGAACAGCGGGCGCTTCTCTTGCTTGGTGAGTCTCTCCCACCAGTTACTCTCTTTCTTCTGCACAGTGATGTTCAGCTGCCTCTGGGTCACCCTGCATACAGGCTGAGGGCAGACACAGGGGCTCACATCAGCAGAAGGACTAAGAAATGAGTTCTGAGACCAAGTTGATACCTGAGTTCTCCTGACCAGGGAGGCAGGGATGACACGAACTGCAGCACAAGCATCTCTCTGTCAGCCAAGACATGGAAGCAAAGGGCAGCCCAGTTGAAAATGGCAGCTGGGATGGTTGCAGGACTTGATGAGCAGTTTGGAAGCCTGCTCATAGCACAGCACCACTGCATCCCACCACAGACCCCAGAGCCAGCCTTCCTAGGCAGAATCCATAATCTCGGCTTTAGACCTTAGTACTGTGAGCCACGCACTGCTTCCAGCCAGAGGTAAAAACAACGCTGCCAGCAGCCACAGGGATGTGTCCAAAACAGGGGACCCCACATGACATCTGCTGCAGTGAGAGGAAGAGTTCACAGCCTTAGGGAACACCTGGAGACAACAGTGTGGTCACTCCTCTGCACAGTGGCAGCCCAGGACCTCTCCAACCTTACAGCCCATGGCATTGGTCCCTTGGAGCCCAGCCGTGCTGCCCCCATCACATCCCTCTGCACCTCGAGGCTGCTCTGTGTGGCACTGCTGTCAGACCAGTCCTTAACTGAGCAGACTGCCCCAGCACTGCCCTGTTGGGGCTGGCTGGATGCTCCTCAGACATCTGAAGGCTGCAGCTGTAATTTACAGCTGCTGTGCTTCGTCCTTGCCTGTCAGAGGCTCCTCCTCACTGCTGGCCAGTCTGGCACCAGCCAGAGGAACTCATGGTACACATCAAATCTAAAGGAGAAAACCTTGGACTGAGATGCTTCCCAGTTCCAACCATCTGTGGTTACACAGAATTCAGTCTGTTCTCCTCCAGTCCCCCCACAGTGACTCACACTGACTCACAGACTTCTGGAAGGAGGCTGCTCTGCAGAGGCAAGGACTTGCCTTCCAGGCCTGGCTCCCAGCAGAGCCCACGTCTGCCAGCACAGGGGACAAGCACAGGCAGTGACAGGCACCTCTCCCACACTGGGGACCAGGCAGGTGACAAAGTGGTGGCCAGACCCTGGAACCAGGAGCTGTTCACTGTCTGCCACCCACAGGTGGCAGGGACCACACCACAGGTGCCTCCTGACAGACCCTGGGAATTCACCCTCCGGCTTCTCCTCCCCTGTTGGAGAAGCAGAGGTGAACGGTGGCTCTATCCCCAAGTCAGCCAGGAACAAGCAGCACAGATCCTGCCCAGGGAGCACAGCCCAGAGTTCTCCTTTTCCCTCTGGGAGGCAAGGACAGACCTTACAGCCACCTGTGAGTCGCTCAGAGGGACGGCTCTTCCAGCCAAGCTCTCTCCTATCAGGCTGCAACAGGGATTAAGGAAACATTTCTGCAACAGGAGCCACCACGTCTCACTACCTCAGAAATCTCCACAAGCCAGAAAACATGAGTTCTTGTGACTTTCTGCCTTTTGTCAAAGCTGCAAAAGAAGCCATAAAACATCACACTGACACTTTGCAGCACAGTATTCACCTGCTCTCCAGTCAAGGTTGCATCAGACAACAAATTGCTGGATTCTCCCATTATTTTACTACTTTAAATGCTTTAAAAAACTTAAAACTGCTGTTTAACAAGCCATACAAGCAAGGCCCTGTGTCTATTACAGCTGACCCATGGGAGCACCAGCTGCAGTGAGGTGATTTGCAGTAAGACAGGAATGTGGCTGAGCATTGGGATGGAAGAATGCCAGGGACAACTTGTAGTTTGCAGCAGTTATGGAGTCACCAGGAAAATCTAAAAGGCGTATTATGGACACAGCACACAGCCATTTTCCTTTCAGGAGTTAGAAATGTAAAAATACCTACTTTAGGCTCGACAGGCTCAAGGAACTCGATCTCAAATTCGTAGATGTTGTCCCCTTTGGCACCATGACCCTGAGCTAAAAGACAAGAATTAAGTCAGTGTGAAGGTCCCAGACTGTTCCACACAGCCCATCTGCACAGGAGGCTTTGCACACAGAAATATTCAGCAGTTATTTCACACCACTTCCCCTGCCTTGCTGGGAGACAAGAGGAAACCACAAGATAACAGGGAAGACACCAAAACGTGGCTTGGAGGGGCAGAGCAGGAGTCGGCAGCTAAAGCTGCTGTAAGTCTGCACCCCTGGAAAAGGGTCCTTGCTGCAGGGAGGCAGAGGGACATTCCCAAAAAAGAGCTCACAAGGCAGTTCGTGGCTAACTCAAATCCAGCTGGAATCTCCTGCCTTTAGGGGATCCAGCCTCTGCACTGGTGAAGGAGCACCCAGGGAGAGGGGTGCCTGCTGGGTCTGCAGCAGTGATGGAAGGCCCTCCCAAGAGCAGCAAGGCATGGTAATTCCTCATTTCCCACACTGGTCCTGTCCCCAGAAGGGCTCCAAACCCCTGCACTGTGTTTAATTCCCACCCTTCCACGCCGCAAACTGATCCCAAAGTGAAGACAGTGCGGAACACCCCCTATCAAATGGCCTGGCTGCAGCACGCCAGGGACGGAGCAGCTCCTGGATGAGGTATCTTAAAGAAATCCAGGAGAAATAAAGGAGAAAACCCAATAAAATCAGAGACAGCAGGTCCACAGCAGTACCCAAACGTGCCAACCAGCACCACGTCCACGGTGCTGGAATGTGCAGCTGTCCAGCTGCCCAAAAAACATCTCTGAGGGCAAGATCTGCTTTACCTTCCAAATGGAGCCCTAGTTCCTGATGTGGAGGCTCGATAACAGTTGCACGCAAGGTCTTCGTGAAAGGAAAAGCTGCTGTGAGTTATCTCTAGGGTTTGGCTGACCAGGGATAGGAAGGATATATGCAAATTCCACTGGGATTTAAATATCGGGGTTTTCTTGTTAGATAAGATAGGGCTTGTTCCCAGGGCTGGAACATGGAGGGCTGTGGGTGGGAGCCTGACAGATCCCAACATGCCTGGCAGGGAGGCTCCTGCCAGGATGGGGACCAGGCAGCCCATGGTGGGGACACCTGGGACAGCAGGGAGGGGGCAGGCTGAGACCCTCCCCAGTGAAATCCCTACCTCTGAAGTGCAGGACATTGTCGGTGATGGTGATGTCCGGGTTCTGCAGAGGGAGGATGTGTGTTAGTTGGCAGCTCCCACACCCACGGGGGTCCCGCCGGCCCCACACCAGCACAGCCCTCCCCGGACGCCAAGCACAGGCCCCACCACTGCTGCTGCCTGTGGGAAGGGGCAGCCCCCGGGAAGGTCCCCAGGTGAGCCTCTCCGAGTGGTCCCACCCGTGTGTGTCCCCAGGTGACTCCCCACCGGAGGAGCCCCCAGGTGTCCTCCCACCGTCCCTTCGCAAGGTGAGTCACGCCCTCTCCGCCCTCCGCAGGTGTCACCCCTCAGGTGTCCCGCAGGTGTGTGTGTCCTCCCGCGGGTCCCCTGGTGAGACTCCCCCCCCCTCCTTGCAGGTGAGCCCCTCCTGGGTATCCCCATGCGTCACTCCCCCTCAGGCGCTCCCAGGTGTCCCCCTTCGGGAATCTCCCCACGGGGGTCCCCAGGTGAGTCTCCCCCCCACACCCCTTGCAGGTGAGTCTCTCCCGGGTGTCCCCAGGTATCTCCTCTCCGCAGGTGCCTCCAGCTGTCCTCCCCCCGGGTGTCCCGCAGGTGTCCTCTCCCAGCGGTCCCCCTCGGAGTGTCGCCTCACGGGGGCGTCCCCCAGGTGTCCTCCCGCCGGCTGTCCCGCAGGTGCCCCGCTGCGTCCTCCCCCTCCGCAGGGGAGTCCCTCACCC
>VXAY01006543.1:1066599-1110074 GCA_013399855.1 Oxyruncus cristatus
GGGGCTCCCCGCGCCTGCGCACTGCGCGCCCGCCGGGGGCGGTGCCCGCTGCGCCTGCGCGCCGCGAGGGGCGGGGGCGGCCGAGCCCCCTCAGAGCCCTCAGAGTCCTGAGCTTATCGTGCTGAGGGGCTGGAGCGTCGAAACCGGAAAGCTTGGTGCATTTCCATGCTCTTGATTACACTGATTGAGAAAATAAGGCGGAAAATAAGAGGCATTTATTGAGAAAATAAGGAGAGTTTGGGAGCAATGTAATATATGGGTATATACATGTATATATATCTATAAATGTCTATATATGTATGTTTACAGTGGTATTCATGCTTGAAAAGTTCATGGGAAAAAATTACATGTAGAGAGCATTATCATTTTTTAATGTGTGAAACTTGATCAGAACAACGTAAGAGAGTAGCCCACAGCAGGTTTTGGAGGTACGTACAGTGTCCTTGGAAAGAGGGAGCTAGTGTGTCAGTGTGAACTGTTCCCCCAGCACTGACAAGATATCTGCTAAATGCCACCAAGTGCCACAGCTCCATGGCTTTTAAATCCCCTCCGGGGATGGGTACTCCACTACTGCCCTGGGCAGCTCGTTCCAGTGCTTTACAACCCCTTCAATGCAGAAATTTTCCTAATATCCAACCTAAACCTACCCAGTGCAACTTGAGGCCATTCCTCTTGTCCTATCCTTATCTGGGAGAAGAGGCCAACCCCATTTCAGCCGTGACCAGGAGATGAAGATAGAAATGCAGAAAACGCCAATCCTGTGTGCTCCAACCTTTTTAAGCTCCTACACAGCCATTATCATGTGCCCAAGACCTTCAAGCACTGGCACAGGTTGCCCAGAGAAGCTGTGGCAACCCCATCCTTGCAAGTGTCCAAGGCCAGGTTGGACAGGGCTTGGACCAACCTGGGATAGGGGAAGGTGTCCCTGCCCATTGTTGGAAAGAGATGAGCTTTAAGGTCCCTTCCAGCCCAAACCATTCCATGCTTCTGTGATAAAAAGGCTGAAAAGAGACAGCAGTAGATTACGGTGATACCTCCAAAAATGATGCCCCTTGCTCCCTCAGCAGCTCACACAAGGGCTCTTTGCCCATGGTCATCCTCATTCCAGTAGCAAATCCATCCCCCCTCCATCCCAGCTTGGCACAACCTCTTCCAGCCTCAGGGTTTTCCGTGTGAATCTCCACGTTGGTGGGAGATGCGGACTCTGTGCCCCAGCCTGCCCTCGATGGAGGATTCCCAACATCTGCCACCCCTGGGGCTGCAGAGCTGCTGCAGAAGGTGGGCAGAGCTGTAGCAATGATCTCCAGTCTGCTTAATTTGGGAACACAAACCCCAGATACCCTTTGGGCCAGCCATCAGGTCCTGGTGTGACCCGGGAATTCCATCTGCACCTGCATTTAACAGGGGGCACCCGCAGCAAAGTTGTTCTTTCCGGTTTATAGGGGCACAAAAAAGACTTTGCTTGATGAAAGGGGGCTTTGTTTTGGAAATTCAGGTGCATAGAAATGAGTGGCTGAGGGGTCACTGGAGCCTGGAGGTGTTTGTGGGGTTTACTGCTCTGGAGCCTGAGGATGTTTTTGAGGCTTGCTGCTCTGAAGCCTGGGGGTGTTTTGTGGTCTCACTGGAGCCTGGGGGAGCTCTGGGGGCTTGCTGCCCTGGAGCCTGAGGGTGCCCTGTGCTGAACACTCATTATTAGCAGCTGGGAAATTTTTTTTTTTCTGCTGTGGGCAGCGTGGCCATGTGGAAATGGTGGCATTTTGGGTAAAAAAATAATAATTAAAAAAAGAGGCCATTTTTGAAACTGTGAGGTCCCTGTGCACGAGGGGGGTTGCAAGACCTGACCCTCGTTCATTGTGCAGTGTGTGTGTGTCCCGGTGCCCGTGCAAGTGGTGAGGAGCGTGTCTCACACCCCGTATCCCGTGTCCGTGTCCCGGGTGGGTGTCGCCTCCGGGGCACTTCGGTCCTCCCGGCCGGCAGGCGGCGCCCTCGCCGGTGCCGCGCAGTGCGGCCCCTCCCGAGAGCGGAAGCGGAAGCGGCGGCAGCGGCCCGGCGGGGCGGCCCGGCAGAAGCGGCCGCGGAGCGCCGTGAGTACCGGGGATCCCGGGGAGGGGGCTCCGCGCCGGGTAGAGCCCCTGGGTTGGGCGGGAGGAGGGGGCTTGAACCAGGGCGGCCGGGCCTTCCGCCCCCAGCCAGGCCTGGCAGCCCCTCCGCCCCTAGGGGACCCCCCTGGGACCTGCCCCCCGCGCCCTCGGGATCTGCCCTGGGCCGTGGATGGACCCCCGGGATCTGCCCCCGGCCTTGGGGGTCCCCCCCGGGGTCTGCCCCCGACTGTGGATGGACCTCCGGGATCTATCCACCGTCCCCCCCGGATCTGCNNTGGACATGCCTGGCTGTGGAGGGACCCCCGGGTTCTGCCCCCGGCCGTGGGACCCCCCTCCCCGGCATCTTCCCGAGGCACCAGCCCGGGCCGACACCCCCGTGCCAGGTGCCTGTTCTCGCTGTTATCGGCTCGGTAACGTTTCCTCCTCTTCGGTTTTTATCTCTTTTGCTATGAGAAGTAGGTCGGGTTAAGACACAGCAGCACTCGGGTGTAGGTGGGGAAAGGAGACTTTTCTTTGTTGGAATCGTGCAGATTAAACGGGTTCCGTGATTGAGGTTTGGAGGCTCCTGTCTGAACACAGCACTGCTCTGGGCACGCCTCAGACCCTCCCTCCAGCTGTACAGGGCTGTTCTATTCTGGGGGTTTTGTGCTATAAATAGGGCGGACAAAAGAAAGACCTGTGTTTGTTGGGTTTGTGCTGCCAAAGGTGGAACCAAACGGTGAATCCAGACCTGTGCTTTCCTTTTGGCATTTTCTGTTCAAATGGGAGTGGGCCAAGGTGTAGAACATGCCTTTGTCACTCCTCTGAGGTGTCTCAGCTGTGCAGAGCCATGGGAGAGCTGCTCCATCATGGAGCTTTGCCAGCTGCCCAAGCCCTGGCCTGGGGATTCAGGGATCCTTCAGAGCCTGTTTGCTCCAGGGAAGAGCTTTATTTAGGCTGCATTAGTGCAGTCTTTCCATCCTATATATAGAACCCCCCTCTCTTTGAGGATTGACAGTCCTACACCTTGGACTCTCCAAGAATGAACTATGTGGCAGGAGCTTATGGCCTGGATCCTTTTGGAGCTCCCCTTGGGTCTGAGATTTAGAGTGGGAGGACTTGGTTTCCTCCTGCTAGACGTCTGTGCTGATAATGCCAGCTTAGCTACACTTGGTGAAGCACAGCTGAGTGCAGGAGGAGATATCTGCTCCATAAACAACCTGCTGGGCAGGATAAGGCTTGTGCTGCAGATAAATCTGTCTGGGAAAGGCTTTTTTCACCGTGTCCCCTTTCTCCTGGTGTTTGCAGTTGTGTCTCTGGGGTGATAAAATAGTGGTGGTTGTTGCTAGACCCTTCTGAGCTTTGTTTGAAAGGAAGTGCAAGCAAATCCAGTAAATTATAGGAGAATAATGGGAATAAGGACATGCAGCTGTTGTGAATGGCCTGATGGTTCCACAGCAACTATCAGTGTTGTTTCTTCTGAGCAGTTTGTCCCAGCACTGGCTCCACTCCTGGTCAACCCCTGCTCTGATATCAGTGCAGGGAGGGGGCATTTGTGCAGATCACAGGGGGCAGGAGCAGAGAGGAGCTTAAAGGGGAAGAATTTATCCACGTCATGAGCTAAGATGAGCAGTTGGTTTGTGAGGCTGTGGGAAAGGCAGACAGCCATAAATCTGTGGCTCCATGGAGTCCTCCCTCCTGTTCTGAAGGGCTGAGTGGTGCCTTTGTTTTCCAGAGCAGGAATCTCTTCCCTATCCTTCTGCTGTGGGGTTTATTCCCCACGTGGAGCGATGGTGTTCTTTGCTGTGGGGTGTGCTGGGGGTCTGCAGCGGGGGGTTGCTGGAGCTGACCTTGTGCCCTTCCTTCCTTCCAGAAACATGCAACATGGCAGCAGCCATGGAAACTGAACAGCCGGCGCTGGAAATCTTTGAGACCGCGGGTCAGGAGGAGCAGGTCCCGAGGGAGGAGCAGCCAAAACTGGAACCTTTCTATGTGGAGAGGCATTCCTGGAGCCAGCTCCGGAAACTGCTGACGGACACGCGGAAGTATCATGGATACATGATGGCAAAAGCCCCTCATGACTTCACGTTCGTGAAGAAAAACGATCCCGAAGGTCCCCATTCCGACAGGATCTACTATTTGGGTAAGCTGTGACAGCCCCTGTCACTGCAGGGCTGTGGGGCTCTGACTGCTCCTGACAGCTGAGATTTCTGACAGTTAAACCAAAAGGGATTCCAGGCCACACTGGTTGGGCAAAAGTCAGGTTTGTGATCTCAATGTCTCCTTAAAACTTGTGATGTAACCTCCCATGGGAATGAGTGGGGGTGACCCATTAGAGCTGGAAAAGAATTTTGTTCCCAAGCTGGAAGTCTGTTCAGTCCGTTTTCTCTCACCCCAAGTATATCCCCTCTCCCAAAGCTGTGCAGGTTTATCTCTTTTCTCTGAATGACAGATATCGGGTAGAACCTTGTTCTCCTTCAAAATTTCCTTCCAAAGCAGCGATGATAAGTGTCATTTTGGAATTCCTTTGTGCCTCAGCTACTGATGGAGCAGGTTTTCCAGGGATCCTATGGGGAATAAATAGCAGTGTAGGGTGGGGGCAGCTTAAAGACTAAATACTTCTCTCAACATTTTTGGTCTTGATAAGGAAGAACTTGATGTAGTTTGTTGGTTTTGGCCTTGGTGCCTCGCTTGGGCATTGTTTCAGTAATTAATGTTCACTTGATAGAAGTGATTTGGCTCTGTAAGTGACACTGTGAGCAACCCTCTGGGTGGCTCTTTGGAGCAGCCTTTGTGGGAGAGGAATGCTTTTGTCAAAAGCTGCACTAGCTGAACATGAATCCATGAAAACCTGGGTTAGGGAGAAAAGCAATGGCTTGAGCAGAGGCCTAGGAGCCAGAGCCATGTTCTGTCCCCGCTGCTGACCACTTAGGCTACTTTGCTTAAGCTCAGGTTTGTGATTCACAGGGTCTTTGCATGTGCTGCGCAGTGACATGGCCAGAACGCTGCTGGTCTGTCCCTTTTTCCCGTCTTCAGAGGATGTGGATCATAATCCTTGAATGATACTGAGTTCAAGCACGTCACAGGGGCGTTAAGGCTGAGCCCCTGGGATGAGCTCTGGTTTCCCAAGTGTCACTTCCTGAGCTTGGCCTTCCCTGAAGCACACCTGGCCCCCTCTGGGCTCATCCCCATGTGCCTGGGCAGGAGCCTTCAGAAATCTGAATAGGACTGAGGGAGAGGAGCAGGAAAGGGACATTCAAACCTCTCTCAAGGTTTTTTTTTCCCATTATCTTTGAAACACGAGCTGCATCATGTATCCCAGCCAGAGGAATTGGCACAAAGGCCCTCCTTGATTTATAAAGCTTATGGAATAAAAGGGCAGCAGGAAGACGCAGACATGCTTCAGACAGAGTGGGGTGAGCCTGGATGTAAATCCTTGTCCTCTGCCTTTTCCATGACTTGCATTTCTGTGAAACAGGGAATTCCCAGAGTGGGGCTGCAGTGGAGAGACCATCAGTACTTCCTCTTGTAGGAAGGGCCTGGGAAACTTCCTGGGTATCCTGTCAGAGTGAATTATTAACAGAAAGCTAATACACCTTTTGTCTTTATTTTGTCCTCACTTTTCCATAGCAATGTCCGGGGAGAACAGGGAGAACACACTCTTCTACTCTGAAATTCCCAAAACCATAAACAAAGCTGCCGTCCTGTTGCTTTCCTGGAAGCCTCTTCTGGATCTTTTTCCAGTGAGTCATCATTTCTTTTTTACTTCAAGCACTTGGACTTTGGGCTTTTACCTGTAAGCCATCATTAAAATTTGAAGTTTATTGGCTTAAATATTTTAAGGTTCTCCATGTACTTGGCCAGCCCTGCAGCCATCCCAAAGCTGAGCACAGCTTTCTTCTCGGTGTTTAGAGTCACAGCCTCTGTGTGTGCTGGATGATTCCTCCTTTGCTGACAGAGATGGAAAATTCTAATTTGCATCCAATTCTGTGCAGTGAGATCCTGGGGATTGCTGGAGGAGCCTGCAGTCTCCAATCGCTTCCCTGCTGTCTTGCAAGGGAAGTGATGGTTCCCCTGAGGATCAGCCGGTGGCTCCGTGACTCATGTGGAGCAGAGCATCCCTTTCCCACTCACTGGGATGTGCATTCCCTTTTCACTGCTGCACACAGCAAGCCTGCACCATCCCTTCCCAGGCACCATGGCAGGTTGGAGGCGGTGGGACAAACCCCACATGGCATGAGGTGTCTTTTTCCCCGTGTCATCTCCCAGGGCTGTCAGCCAGACGTAAAACCCGGGCTGCGCTCTCCTCCCACCACACCAGTCACCGTGTGTCTGTGAACGTGAGCAAAGCCTCTCCTGCTCCTTCCAGAAATAACAGACCTTCAGGCTGATCCTTCTTTTACCAGGGATATTGGGAACAATGCTGGTGTGCTAGGGAGGAGTGGCTGTCGGGTTTATGGTTGTGTGGGATCCGATCATGGCCTGCACCTACGAGTGCTGATGGCAGAGGCAAAGCAGGAGTGGGCTCCCAGCCGGCAGCAGGATTCCGGAGGAGGAGGGAGTCTGCACAGCCATCTGCTGCTGGAAGCTCAGCGTGCAGGGATGCTCCAACAGTGAGGCATGCAGAGCAGAGATGTGATTGTCTTCTCTGCCTGTTTTCAGGCCATCCTGGACTATGGGATGTACTCCCGGGAAGAGGAGTTGCTGCGGGAGCGGAAGCGGATCGGCACCGTCGGGATTGCCTCCTATGATTATCACCGGGAGAGCGGCACCTTCCTGTTCCAGGCAGGGAGTGGGATTTATCACGTGAAGGATGGAGGCCCTCATGGATTCACTGTGAGTTTGCTCCTCTCCTGTCTCTCTGCTGCAGCCAGAAGCTCCTTTGGCTTGGAGTGAGAGCAGAGAGCGTGATCGTCATCAGTTACTGCAAGTGACGTTGGTAACCCTGGAATTGTGGAGAAATCCTCCACAGGGATGCATTTCCATGGTCGTAGAAAGTCAGATGGAGGATTACAAGAAGTGGTAAAAATGGTGGCAGCAAGACAGGACAGCAGATTTTTTTAAATTATTTTTCATGAGTAGCAATGTCCATAAAAAGCAACAAACGGTTCCCTGCTCTTCATGGATTCAGAAATCACACCAGAGACAACTTCAGTCCCCAAGCTGCATTTCCAGGTCACTGTTCAGGGGCTGTGCTGGGTGTTACACCATTTGGCTGTACAGCTTGCAGAACAAGCAGCCTTTACTCTGCTGGTGCTGAAGCTGGACTTCAAAGCTGGAATAATTTCTTATTATTACAACAGATGCCTGGTGTCTGTCTGACCCTGTTGTCAGGGGGAATTTGCTGTACCCTGAGCTACTTTTGGAGGACAAGGTTGCATGTTCTGCCAGCCCCTTGTAGCGTGCTGTTTTTAGGAGTGTGCCAGGATTCTCTAGACAAGCTGCCCTCTGATTTGGGGCTGATCCTCAGCAGTGGGGAGAGAGCCGTGGTGGGGCCTGTGCAACCATGGTACAAGCACAACTTTCCCTGATAATTACCTGCACAGTATTTCTCTGTGTTTAAAATGGGTAGCTTCATCTCTAAACATGTATTTGAAGTCAGTGTTTGAAGGCCACTGCTGTGGCCTTCTGAAAATCGGGGTTACTGGGTGCATGTGTTCATGGGTTATCATTACTTACTGTGTCTTTTTTTATTTGTTTGTTTGTTTGTTTTAATTTGAATTCAAAACAGCAACAGCCTTTAAGACCCATCCTGGTAGAGACCAGTTGTCCAAATATCCGGATGGATCCCAAGCTTTGTCCAGCTGATCCAAATTGGATTGCGTTTATCCACTGCAACGACATCTGGATATGCAATATAGAATCCAGGGAGGAGAGGAGGCTGACGTTTGTGCACAATGGTAATTAAGGCACCCTGAATCCAACCCCTGCACCTCCTCTGCACTTGTTCTTGCCAGTGAGCAATGGCACTAAAGGTTCTCCTGAAATCAGGGTCCTGGCCACTGTTTGTGCCACCTTGGTTGTCACGTTCTACATGTTTCCTCTGGTGCACATACTGTGGGATGGTTCTTTTCCCTGCACTGTGGAATCTGGCAGAACGAGTTGTTTGGTGGGTACATATGGAAGGGCTCTTCTCCTGAAACACAGCACGTTGCTTTTCACTGGAACAGCCTTTTTTTTGTGTGGAGGAGCTGTGGGTGGAATAGAGCTGGAGGAAAGTTTCTGTCAGTGAAAGCAGGCTGCAGAGACTTTGAAAAACAATTTAGGCAGTTTCTGAATAGCACTAGGGTTTCTGCTGGCCTCATACTTAGTGACCTGGGTCCTCACTTCTTACCCTCTCCAACTCTATTTTAGACCAGGAAGAAAGAACATGGGAAATTATGGATAAGACACTTTTTAAAAATCAATTACGTTTTGTGTTTAAACTGTGTCATTTAAATTTTAGTTAATTAAAATTCCTGACACTTTATTATAATGCTTTAGCTTATTCAAATGTTAAATATTAAAATATTATGTAAGTACAGTAAAAATAAACTGTAGCAATGACTCCTTCTCAGATGATAATTATTTAGGGAGCGCTGCTAAGTTACCTCCAGGGTAACAGGAAAAATATTGAAGCCCTATGGATATGTCATCATGTTGAGATGTTATGTAAGTCTGTTACTTTTGGGTTGTCCAGGGAATGAAATACCGGTGCTTTCATTTTTCTGAATGTTGATGTTTTCATTTTCATTTGTTCAGGAAAGGTTTGGTTTGGGTTTTTTTCTATTTCTTTGGTTTTCTTAAAAGTTGTGGTTCTACCTCAGTGAGCTCAGGTAAAGAGAACATTTTCTTTTTTGACCAATTGAGAGCCTGATTAGGTAGGAGTAAGAGGGGAGACTGGCTTTCCTTTCCTGAAGGAAGCTGCCATGCCAGAGAGGATTAAATCCTCCCTAAATAAATCATCATGGAAGGGTGGAAGCAGAAGACAAATCTGCTGAGAAGTCAGATTTATTATCATGTAGTTCTTCCCAGGGGGGTGAACTCGGGTCACGTTTGGGATAATGCAGAACTGGTTTGGTTCTGCAGCACATCACAAACTAATTCTTTGGTGCCTTTTTTTTTTAGAACTGGCCAATGTTGAGGAGGATCCAAAATCTGCTGGCGTCGCCACTTTTGTGCTGCAGGAGGAGTTTGACAGATACACTGGCTACTGGTGGTGCCCAAGGGCACAGCCAAGTAAGTGTGGTGGATCCAGGCACAAGCAGTGACTTTCTTGCTCTGCTGTCCGGGGCAGAGTTATTTTTTTTCCTGTTACTGGTTTCTATGCAAGATGGAAACCTTATAATTTCTTTTGAGCTGTCAGCAGTGGGCATGTTACAGGGGTCTTGTGAGCACTGAGGGAAGAGACTTCCCTTCTCACAACAGAGATGGGAGTTGTAAGAGTCTCAGTGTTTTGCTTAATGAAACGTGAATCACAGGCTTTGTTGGATTTTTCTTCTTCCTTCCAATCTGCTTGTGCTCCTGAGATAATTGATGCCTGCAATAACTGATAATGAGAGCTGTCCTGTTAATTCTGCAATGTTAATTCTTTTACAGCACTGGATGGGGGTAAAGTCCTTCGAATTCTTTATGAAGAAAACGATGAGTCAGAGGTGGAAATTATCCATGTCACATCCCCCATGCTGGAGACAAGAAGAACAGATTCCTTCCGGTACCCCAAAACTGGTGAGAGCCTGAAGCTTTACATCCCTGTGTCTGGGAGACACCTGTTTTATTCCATGTGCCTGACAGCACTGACTCTGCCAGCCTAGAGCAGGGACGTGTTAGAGTGGTGGAAATGTGTTTGGGGAAGCTACTCTGGAGCTTAGATGGGTCACTGGTGACTGTGCTGATGCTGCAGCCGTGTGGTTACTGAGGGCTCTGTCTGGGTGTCAGGAGTTGGCAGAAGCCCTCTCTGATGGTCACTATTTTGAAGCTGCTCTCTCAGATCCTGGCAGATCTGAGTTGTTGAGGAGCTGGTTCTCATTACAGCCCCGTGTTCCTGAGGGAACAGCTGCAGAATGACAGCCTTTTCATTTTTTGGGAGGGTTTTTCTTTAGCTGCTGGCAGTGTCCTGGCAGTTCAAGTTCTGGAGGAGGCAGTTCTCCAGGATTGCTCTTGGACTTTGAACAGCAAACTCAGCATGTTGCAGCCTGGCAGGAAAACCTCCTGGGGTCATATTTTTGAAAAGTGGATGATCTGGAGGCTTCAGCAAAAAGAGGTGAGGGCAGGCTTGAAGCACATAAACTGGAGTGCCATTGGAAGCAGGGAAGCAGATCTGCTGAGGGCTGATTCAGTCAGGTGTGAAGAGCTTGACCCTTCTGAGATGTCCCTGCTCTCACAGCAGGGCATGTGGCTCACAGATAACAGTGCTTTGCTCTGTTTCCTCACGCCTGAAATCTTCACATTTTGGACAAATATATTCTGTTTGGGTGACCTTCCCAAGCTACAGAATTCATTCAGATCTTGCAGACGCACTGATCCACTGGGAAAAGTGTTCGATTTTTCCTCATTTACTACTTATTTCGAGGAGAGGGAGAGGCTTGCTGTGAGCTTGGGAAGCAAGAGGTGACTCCCTGTGGTTTTTGTGGTGCTTGTGGACACCCAGATTTCTGAAATTATTCAATGCAAAGAAACTGAGCTAATCAAAGCCCAAATAAAGGGTTTAGTCTGTGGGTCTCAGCTTCCAGTGTGAGCTGCAGGGACAACAGCCCTTTTCTCTGGATTGTTATGAGGGTAAAGCTTGAGGAAGTGGAGAACATTCTTCCCTGGGAGAGGTAAGGACTTTAATAGATTGGCACTGTCATCCAAGGCAGGTTGTTTCACCTCAGTGCATCAGGCTGGGTGAAGTGGGAGTACTTCACAGCAGCACTGAGAATATTCAGACTACATGGAATTGCCATGTGACCTCTTGTGGATCAACTGGCAGTGGATTTTTCTTTCAAGTTCCTCTTCCTTTTGTGGAGCAGGGCAGGGGCTGTACAGCAGGATGAGTTGCTTCTTTGTGGAAAGAGTTAACTGTAGATTTTCACTGATGAATACAAATATGGAGCTTTGTAATCTTAATGGCACCAGTGGTGGCAGTAGGCTTTGAGGTTTAATTTTCACGGATGCTTTTTAGCACTGGGTCACTTTCTGTGCACCACCTTGAGACTAAGAGCCAGACAGGGAACCAAAGCTTGCTTTGCTGTACTGATCACTCCTGAGCATTTACTTCCAACTAGTACCTGCATCCATTGACTGTGGGAGAGAGGGCTGACTGTGACAGTAGCATGTTTGCGGGATTAAAATCCACTAAATCTCCTCATGTTTGCAGTTCTCTGCCTGGTTATGTGCTGTCTCACGCAGGCATGGAGTTTATGTGATCAAAGAGCATTCTGCTGTTTGCCTTTTTCAGTTCTGTGTGAGTAACACCACAGTAATCCCCAGCAAACAACTGGTGCCTGACTCTCACATCTGTTTTCACAGGTACAGCAAATCCAAAGGTCACTTTCAAGATCTCCGAGGTGACAATCAATGCAGAAGGCAGAGTAAGTCTTTGTTCTGTTTGTTTGCCAAATACATAGAATCGCTGTGATTCTTCTTTGGTAAAACTCATTTTCCAGTTCAGTGCAAAGGCACTTTCTTGGTTGTGATGGCTTACTGGCTTCTCTGGAGGCAGTGCCCGTGGCTCATTCCTGGTGTCTGTGTGCAGCAGTGTTTCTCAAGGCTGTGCTTTCCTTCCCTACCACTGGTGTATGAACCCAGCTGCAGAGCAGAGCATTTTAGGTGTGGGTGGTTGGACCTTCTTCCGTGACTGATCTCTTGATTGGCTGCAGATATTGGGAAAATTTGATTGCAAAGACAATATATCACCTTACAAAACCATATGGAAAGAGATGAACTTTGCTTTTGCCCTGGGATTTTTTAACAGATGCAGGAATTTCCATAGCCCAGTCCATGACCTTTGGACAGCTGGGAAATCAGTCTTACCAAACAGATACAGTAACAGCCATAAATTATTGGGATTCTCTCTACTCTTGAGCTCCTTCAGCCATCAACAGTCACCTGCTGGGATAGCGATGCTGGTGTCAGCCAGCAGAGGCAGGGAAAGCCTTCAGGACCCTTTGGGTACCACTGGAACTTGTTCCCCGTCCCAGTAGGGACAGGCTGCAGCACGTTGATAACTGGAGGTCATGCAGGATGTTCAGCACCTGCCCATGAAAACACCCTTGGTACAAACCACCTCCCCTTCCCAGGGGGGAACTGAGAGTTCCAGTGAGTTGTCCAAGATGAAGGATGGATTTGTGAGCAGCATCCAGGCGCCCTGGTCCCAGCCCTGGCTGTACTGACAGAGTG
The DNA here is from genome assembly GCA_013399855.1 of Oxyruncus cristatus. Lineage (NCBI taxonomy): Eukaryota > Metazoa > Chordata > Aves > Passeriformes > Cotingidae > Oxyruncus > Oxyruncus cristatus. Next base: position 1,079,040 of record VXAY01006543.1, read on the forward strand.
CAGCTCTCCTGCTGTGCTGGTGTTTGGTTACAGGCGGGGTTCAATCCCCTGTACTGCAAAGGCTGGACAATCTCAACTGCATGAGCTGCACAGAAAAAGTCTTCTGTGTCCAGACTCTCATCATGCATGAAAAAACTGGTTGTGGGGGTTCATCTCAGTGTCACTGAATTGCTGCTTTGTCAACAGATTGCAGATGTTGTGGATAAAGAGCTAGTTCAGCCCTTCGAGATCCTCTTTGAAGGAGTAGAGTACATTGCTAGAGCTGGGTGGACGCCAGAAGGAAAATAGTGCGTATGTTACTCCTGTCTCTGCTCAGAGGGTTTGGGGTGATACAGTCAGAAGCAGATTGTAGCGGTCCCTGTCTTCTTCCAGCTTAACCCTGCTTTCACTTTGACATTGCTACCAACTCGTCTGTGCAAAGGGGACCATTTTTCCAAAAGCCAAACCAGACTCCTCCCTGTCTCTCTCCCTGGTCCCTGGCCCCACTGCTTTGGTTCTGGGCACTCGCAGCCTTTGGTGTGTTTGTCCTCTCAGTGTCCCTGTGAGAGAGTGCAGTGCTATTGTCCCCATTTTACAGATGGGGAACTGAAGCCCAGAGAGGTTAAGTGAGAGGTCACGCAGGAAGTCTGTGGCTGAGGAGAGAAATGAGCCCAGTCCCCCAGGCCCTAGGCTAGAGCCCTAACCACTGGACCATCCCTGCTGACCAGACTTACTGATCAGAAAACCTGCTGTAAGTGCTACTTACATTTGCATGTCATTTTAACCCTGTAGATGATGTAGTACAGCATTTCTAACTCACCAGCAGCTTCTCCAAAAGGGTTTTTCACCAAAAGGGTTGTCCAGCCCTGGCACAGCTGCCCAGGGCAGTGATGGAGTCCCCATCCCTGGAGGGAGTTAAAAGACATGTAGATATGGCACGTGGGGACATGGTTTAGTGGTGGGCTTAGTGCTGGGGGAGTGGTTGGACTTGATGATCTTCAAGGTCTTTTCCAACCTAAGTGATTCCGATTTTCCAGATTTGCACTCCTCCAGTTTTTGGATCTAAAGATGGCTTTCACATTTTTAGGTTTTTTCCCTCCTCAAATGTGGAAGAAATCCAGGGACACATTTGTTACATGATCCTGCTTTTTGCAGGATTATTGTTAGAGCTACATGCAAAGGCATCAGAATATGGCAGGGGCTGCTGCCAGTCCTTTGAGTTGCCAGTTTATTCTCTGCCAGGTGTAGGTTTAATACAATCGTATTTTTACAAGCATCCTAAAATTTCAATTGAGATTTTTCTGCTTCGTTATTCCCTCTGATTTTTCCTCTTCTCTTTCTCCCTTGAAGCACAATTCAAATCGGGGAGAATGGAACAAATTAAACTTTTGAACCTGCAGTGCTTATGCAATATTGAAATGAAGTGAAATAGGTTCTTGTGTTGTGGAAGAAACTTGTTTATGTGGGTGAAATTTTGCACGTGACTTTGTGCAGTTGAACATTCCTGACTCCCCCAAAATGCCTGGTGCTAGTGAGCGTCTGCTGAAATTTTCAGACCTGTGTCATACTCATGGTTGCATGTTATTTTCTCTAATATCTGTCTCCCCAACAGCATCTGGTCCATCCTGCTGGATCGTTCCCAAACTCGGCTGCAGATAGTCCTGATCCCTCCTGCATTATTCATCCCCACAGAAGATGATGCAATGGAAAGGCAGAAACTCATCGATGCTGTCCCAGATTCTGTTACACCTTTCATTATTTATGAAGAAACAACAGACATCTGGATAAATGTAAGAATTTGAATTTCAGCCTTCTCTGACAGTTTGTAGCACTCGAGCAACGCTGGTGTTTCTTGGGCTGCCTAAGAGAGGGATCCCACTGTGCAAGTTCTGTGCATATTCTGTGCTTCCTGCTGTTAAAAACAGTATGTAGAGAACAGAAAGATTTGGGATGTGAAAACAGAGCTGCTTTCCTTGAGGCTGCACAGTGTTCAGAGGCAGGAGCAGAGCCCAGGGCTCTGGGGTTCCTGGGCACCCCTTGCCCACAGTGTTACTGACACTCTCCAGCTTCTTGGTGCTGGTTGTTCACCACCAGCAGTGCCACTGGATTAAATATCCCTCAAAGGTTTGTCCCTTGAAGCAAGAGTTCTTGATGAGTGGGAAGATGATGTGAGCTCATCTTTCTTTAAATAACCCTTCACTTTTGGGCTCGCAGACGGCACAAGACAGAGGTCTGCAGGGCTGGATCCACCCCTGTGACCAAGCTAGAAAGGCAGGTGCAGAAAGACTTCATTAGTTTGGTGACCACCATATAGAGTTAGCCTGGCAAAAAGCTGGAGCTGTGGGAATGTGGCACTGGCTGCAGACCCCTCCAGCTCGAAGTGTGGCTGGTTCTCCCAGTAAGGGCCAGTGCTGCACCCAGTTAGCCTGAACTGTGTGGTCTGTGTGGAGGAAGGTATTTGGTGTGACTGATTACAATAACCCAGTGCTCTGTCTCCACAGATCCACGATATCTTCCATGTTTTCCCCCAAACCCAGGAAGATGAGATAGAGTTCATCTTTGCCTCCGAGTGTAAAACAGGATTCCGGCACCTGTACAAAGTCACCTCAGTGCTGAAGGAGAGCAAATACAAACGGTCCTGTGGAGGCCTCCCTGCCCCCAGTAAGGGAAATTGTCCTTTTGCTTTAGTTGGGCATTTGCTGCTGACTGGTGAGGAAATAAATGTCCTTCCAGCTGGCAGGAATTATTATCTTGCTGGAAACTTCTGCTGTTGTCCAGGAAAGTGCTTCCCTGTACAGTCATTCCTCTTGAACAGAAATTCTTCTGTTTTCAGCATGCTTTAGTTTAACCCTGACCCTGCTTATGGACTAGAGGGAGAAGTTTCCAAAAACCAGACGGGGAAAAAAGCTGCCTGTGATACTGAGTCTTAGTTGGCTTTTCCTTGTCACTGTTGAGGTTTGGTCTTGCTCAGATGCAGGATGTCACTGTGGGCAGAGCTCCCAGAGTGATTTTTCCACAGCATGTGTTCTTTAATTCACAGTTTCATGCTGTGATACTTAATTTACTTGGTGTGCATTAAAGGCACTTACTGAACTCTGCACGTGCACGAAAAATACACCTAATTTTCCTAGAGGTCCTGATTTCATGCAACTGTTGGTGGGTTGTTTTTTCCCAGGTAGCCTTATATCCTGGGTGGATTAGATTTCTCTGAATGCTTATGACCTTTTTTTTTTGCTTTATCTCCCTCATTCTAAGGGAAATTAAACCATCTTGGAAGAGCAGAGGTGTTTCCCATCCTGTTGCAAAATTGCCCAATTTTTGACACTTCATGTTCCCTTTGCCCACACATTTTTTCTGTATAAAACCTTTATTTCTGTGGAATTGACAGAATACTTTAAAAAACGTAGAAGTAAGTTCTGTGAATCCTTTGACATATATTTCACAGAATGTTAAGTAGTCCCAGCCCTGACATTGTCTGGGGAGCTGTCAGAGCTGGGGGTCTGCTGCAGAGACAGGTTGCTCTTGGGCTAAGTTCCAGGAAAAAAGCTTGGGAAGAAGAAGAAGAATTATTGTGCCTATGTTTTTTAAAATGTTAAAGTGTAAAATCTCTTTATATTTGTTATTTGCAGGTGACTTCAAGTGCCTCATCAAAGAGGAGATAGCAATTACCAGTGGGGAATGGGAAGTGCTTGGCAGACATGGATCCAACGTAAGCCTTGCTCTTCCTGCATGGATATCCTGCCACACACGCTGCAAGGAAATGATCTCTTGGATGGATCACCATAAATCCATTAATTCTATCTGTTTTAGGCAGAATACCCAGTGTTTCTGTTGCATGTAACTTGTGAGCTTGCACAAGGAGGGAAAGAATGCTCCCCAAACTGCTGCTCTTCTAGCTCTGAGCTGGATGAATTCTTTGATCATTCGAATCAAACAGCAGTTCACATGGAAGAGTTTTACTGGTTTGGACTTTGTAAAGGACTTGGAAATCCTTCCTAGTATTTAGAAATGGGGCTGGGGAATGAGATGTGCAAGTTGACCTGAGTTTGAATCTGGAGGCAGAAGAACTGGGTATTACTTTGGCAAGGAACAGTCTTGAGGGATGTGTTGTCTGTTTTGTTTCTGACAGATCTATGTGGATGAAGCCAAAAAACTGGTGTACTTTCAAGGCACAAAAGACTCACCTCTGGAGCATCACTTGTACGTTGTGAACTACGAGAATCCCGGGGAAGTGAAGCGACTGACAGAACGTGGATACTCCCACGCCTGCTGTGTCAGCCAGGTCTGCCTGGGGGTGCTGCCTTGTCACCAGGCTTATCCTTCATCAGTCAGCACCCAAGGCAGAATTTATGTATAACAAAAGCACATTTTATGCCGTGTTGTGGGCTCCTGTACGTTGTACAGTTAGTGTGTAAAACCACCCTGGAAACCAGATTTGACCTCCCGGTTTATTGCTCTCCAGGTCACTTCAGGCAAGAGGAGACAGGATGAATTGTTGGAAACTCTCTGAGCCTGACTCTCTTTGAAGTGGATTAGAGAGCAATGACCAGAGGAGATGAGCCTGGGGTAGCATTGGGTGGAGTTCCAGGCATCCAGCTGGGAATTCATTACCCAAAGTGAGGGGTGTGACCAGGTCCTCCTGCCGCTGTTGGTTTTGCAGGTGTATCTTTGGCTTTGGAGTGTTAATATGAGCCTTGCCAAGGACTGTAGCGTTTCAGAGGCAAAAGTGCTCAGACCTCCTGCTTTAATTTGGTCCATAAGCATCTTCTGAAAGATGTAAATGCTGAAAGAGATGATCAGTTTTGCTAGTGCCTCTGCACTGAGGAGTTCAAGGCATGCTCTTTTTCTCCCCAGGACTGTGACATGTTCATCAGCAAGTACAGTAATCAGAAGAACCCCCACTGTGTGTCACTGTACCGGCTCACAGGGTCGGAAGATGATGCAGCTCACAGGACAAAGGAATTCTGGGCTACCATTTTGGATTCAGCAGGTAGAGACATGGATGAGGAACAGGAAAAGGACAAGCAGGATCACAGGATGAAAGATAACCCAGCATATGCTTGCTTGAGATTTGCTCTTGTTCTGGGTGACTGGACTTTTGTCTGAAACTCAGCCATGTGTGAGGAGTTCTTGGAAATACAGGAGGGACATTTTTGGCTCAGCAACAAATGGGTGTAAACAGACCATGAAGGAATTTGGATGGAAAATACCAAGTTTTAGCTCAGGGAGGGATTTAAGTGCACTCATTTACTCTGTGCAATGTGTCTGTTCATGAGTGTGCTCCTCTTAAGGGGTGTGCACCTCTTAAACAGAGTGTGCTGCTGCCTGCTCCTGGGATTGGGAGACAGCTCCTGGGCTTTGTGTTCCTTTCATCTCACTTTCCCTAAGGCATGTTCCATATCCTGTGCTTTCCATGTACTAATGTGTGAGTCCTAAGAGGGGTTAGAAGGGACAGGATGTCCAGGATGGCTGTCAGGGGAGAAGAGTTACTGTTGTTCACAGGAGAGCAGGGATGGGAGTGTGATAGGGCTGAGAAAGCTCACCTAGGGCTGGGGCATTCCCTGTCTCTGCCTAGGCCCAGCAACATCCACTGGAAAGCATGGGAGAGCTCTGCTGGGATTGCAGTGAGACTGGTGACAGGGCAGGGCTGAAGCAGAGCTGCGTTATTCATCCATTCCCTGTTAAACCAGGCTCTCTGTTCCCTCCCATGGCAGGCCCTCTTCCCGATTACATTCCCCCTGAAGTGTTTTCCTTTGAGAGCTCCACAGGGTTCACGCTGTATGGAATGATGTACAAACCTCACAACCTGCAGCCTGGGAAGAAGTACCCCACTGTGCTCTTCATCTATGGAGGCCCTCAGGTGAGTGGTGAACAGGGGGTGGGCTGGCTGGGTCACTCCTGCTCTCCTGCAGGAACAGTTCCTGCTCCATGCTGAGGGCAGCATGTGGCATTTTGCCTGTTTGGTGTGTGGCTGCTTGGCCAGAGGTGCTGTAAGGAGTCAGGATTTCCAGGTCATGGATTGAGGCACTGCCCCTTGTCTGAGAACAGCAGCAGAGATAGAACTGGGGGAAAGGAGAGTCAGGCAGTTCCTGTTCCCAGTTCCATTTCCCTTTCCAGGTGCCTCACTGGAGCTCAGTTCAGCTCTTCATACCTGTGACGCAGAATGGCTTTTACTGGGGGAAGAGAGTTTATTTCATAGCAGGGAGAGGGAATTCAGCAGGGAGTAGGGATCGTAAAAACTTTACATTATAAAAATATAAACCATTTAAAGGAAGGTAAATTGGATGAAGAGGTGACCTCTGGATTCTGATTAATGTGTGGTTGTGCTGCTTTTGTATTCCAGGTACAGCTGGTGAACAACAGGTTCAAAGGAATCAAGTATTTCCGACTGAACACTTTGGCCTCCTTAGGCTACGTTGTGGTTGTCATTGACAACAGGGGCTCCTGCCACCGAGGGCTCAAGTTTGAAGGAGCCTTTAAATACAAAATGGTGAGTGGAGCTCTGAGTCTGGCTCCATGCTCTCCCAGAGGTGGGTCTGAGTCCCAGTGTTACCTGAGCTGAAGCACCGGTTTGGTGCAGGTGCCCAGCACTGGGTTTGGGGACAGGAACTGGGTATAGGTGAGATTTGAGGGAGGGAAGGTGCTCAGTTTGGGAAAGACAAAATGTCATGGTCTGAGGTGTGAGGCAGCTCCAGCTTGGCAGCCCTGACAGACACTGGTGCATAAGGGGGGCTGTGACTCCTACCAGCTGTGATTTGCAGGACAGTTCCATTCTCAGCAAAGCTCTGGAGGTTGTTTCCTTGGGAAATCCTGGGAATGAAAGTGTTTCCTCTGACTTAGCAGAACTTGCCTTTGCCTGTGCCTCACAGGGACAGATAGAGATCGATGACCAGGTGGAAGGGCTGCAGTACTTGGCGTCGCAGTACGACTTCATCGACCTGGACCGTGTCGGCATCCACGGCTGGTCCTACGGAGGATACCTCTCCCTCATGGCTTTAACACAGAGGTCAGATATCTTCAGGGTATGTTCATGCATTGAGTACTTACTCTGGTGCTGCAGACAGAATTTTTCCTCTGATTGTGTGACCTCCCATGGGTGTTCACAGCACAAAGACCTTGGAGCTTGCTCTGGACAAGTGAGGGCACAGTGCAGTTTCTTCAAGACTCTTCTGTTTGGGTGACTTCTGAGAGAAGTTGCTTTTCTAGCAAACATTTATTCTGTGGTATTTCTAATTAGGCTTCCAGGCTTTGGTTATTTTTTTGCTATTTCACAGACAACAGATCTAGAAATCTGTGCACTGTACCTTTGGGCAGAACACATTTGCCATTCAAGAAGCCTGGCATGGCAGAGGAATGGGGGGCTGTTGGGGTAGGCCAGTTTTTCTGGAATATCTGAGTCTGTTCTCATGAGCTCTCGTGAGGAGGAGCAACTGTTCCCCCCCAGTCATCTGAGCACAGAAGGATATTGCCTCTCTGGATCTGTGTAAGAGCTTAAAACTGTTGGACTGTTGAGCTTGCAGTGACTTAGCTGTGCTGGTGTAGCTCTACCAACCTCAGGTCACCTGTGCTGAAGGTGCCTTAGACAGTCTCAGCTGCTGCCCACTTCATGCCAGCTGAGCTCTTTGTGGTGTGAACCAAGTAAGGGAAACCATCCTGCTGAAAAACAACACCTCCTTCTCATCCTCCTCTGTCTGTCCTGCCCTGAGAGAGGAGTTCCTTTGCAGACAGATCTATTCCCAGATCAAATTGCCAGGGGTAGCAGTGTGCTCTGAAGCAGCCAGGAGGGCAGCCTGGGGGTGGGGAGAGTTGCTGAAATTCTTGCGATTGCCTGACTTTACACCAGTATAATAAGTGTCCAGACTGCTTTTGGGCACTTCTCAGAGGCAGAGATGTGGGAAGAGCTGGATATTGCTCTTGGGGTGTGTTTTGCACTTTGTGCCTGCCCTGGCTTTCTCCAAGTCCGACCTTAATATTACTGAGAGATTAAATAATTATTTGTCTCAATCCATAATGATTGTTATATTTTTACTTTTAAAAACACCTACCTTGCAAAGGGGGGTTTTTGGGTCTTCCTGTGGTTGTTTTTTTTTCCTTGTGGGTCTTTTTTTCCACCAGCAAGCTGGTGGTAGCCAAGTCCCAGGGAACTGTCATTCCCAGTTTCTGTTAGGCATTCAAATGAACCTTAAAGCACAAAAATCCACATCCACAAAATCTCCTCCCCTCAGCAGCCCTTGCAGGTGGTTTTGTTTCTGATTTATCTGTAGGATCTCGCTGTGTTGAGCACGCGTGGGTCATAGCCCAGCTGTGCCACGTGTGAACCGGAGGAGGGAGGGCGAGCATTGCTTTGCTTTTTCCACAGTTGCAGCGGGATCGAGCTGTGGGAGGGAGGGACGTGCCCAGTCACGGGGCTGGTGTTGTCATTGCCCTCTCCTGTGGAATTCCCAGGTGGCTGTAGCCGGAGCCCCCGTCACGCTGTGGATTTTCTACGACACGGGATACACGGAGCGTTACATGGGCCACCCGGAGCACAACGAGCAGGGCTATTACCTGGGGTCCGTGGCCATGCAGGCTGAGAAGTTCCCTTCTGAGTGAGTTTGGTTCTGCCTCTTGCCTTCTACCTTTCCCACCAGGAAAGCCCCGTGGACATGTTTTTATCTCCCTGTTCGTGGCAGCTGAATCCTGGAATCACAAATGCTCGCATTAAATGATAATTAAAAAAACCCCACCAATACCCAACACTAATAAACTTAATACTGGAATGAGCATTTGCATAATTACAGGCCATTCCATGTAATCCCTTTCATAGTAGCTGTAATTAAAGAGTATCTTTTATGTCTGAAGAAATGACAAACATATCTTCAGCTGTGATTAGCACTTTAGAGCCACATTAAGTGGAACAAAAATTAGTTGATCAGGATGTTTTCTGCCTATTCTGAGGCTGTGTCAGCACAGCAGAGCAGGCTGGGACCAGGGGCTTTCTCACCAAAGAGCTGATAATCAGCAGTGTTAAGCAAGGTTTAAGTCCTTGCATTGTCCAAGCCAGGAAATATTGCTGAGAATAAATAAGATGCACAGATAAAAGGTCTGACTGTGATATGCATGTGCAGGAAGAACTTTCAGAGGAAGAAGGAATAAGTTTGGGAGACGGGTCCATCCAGAGCAATTTAAATGGTGAAGTCACTGCCTTTAATGCAAACGTTTTTTTTCCAAGGAGCGTTTCTGAGGGGATGTGTGTGGACTGTGAAATGACTGGAATCCTGCCTAGAACTGTTTGCCTCTTGCTTTTCCCAGACCAAACCGTTTGCTGCTGCTGCACGGGTTCCTGGATGAGAACGTTCACTTTGCACACACCAGTATTTTGCTCAGCTTTTTGGTGAGAGCTGGGAAACCCTATGACTTACAGGTAAGGCCAGAACCAGGGTGTAAGGGTAATTTGTCTGTCTTTGGGGAGTCCAGAACTAGAATTTGTAGCATGGCTGTGCAGGGCCATGTGGAAATCTAGGATAAAACTGTAGCATTTGAGCCGAGCATTTGTTTAAAGTAAGATTTTACGAATAAACAAAAAAAATTGGGCAAATGAGCAGCTAAGGCTGCTGCCAAGGAGATCTCAGTTGGGAGGCAGTGCAGGAGTGTTCATGCGGTGTGGAACAGGGTTATGGATTTGATTAAACCCTGCTGGTCCTGTGCAGGTGCAGCCCAAGTATCCCACAGCACGCTGGGGAACTGGGAATGTCCTGATTGATGGGATGGCTCTGGGCAGGAGCTGCCTCTGCTCAGCCCTGGCTCAGGGGGTGCAGCGGGTTTTCTCTGGGTTCAGGCAGTGGAGGATGAGGTGTGTGAGCTCACAGTTAACGCAGGGAGCTTCCACGGACATTTGGAATGCGGCTCTGGGACGGGTTTTAACGTTTGTTAAACTTGTGGATATTTACGACTTTATTTTCCATTTTAGATCTACCCTCAGGAGAGACACAGCATCAGGGTGCCTGAGTCAGGAGAGCACTATGAACTGCACCTGCTGTATTACCTGCAGGAGAACCTGGGCTCTCACATCGCTGCCCTGAAGGCCCTGTGACCGACCCCTCCGCTCCGCCCCACGGGCTGCGCTCCGGACGTGGAGGTGCAGGGAACGAGAGCAAACAGGATAGAACGTTGCATTCTGGTGCCTGCCACACGTACACACACGTACACACACTCACAGACACTTTTTTAAAAGTAAATTTGGTGCCATACAGGAAATTAAAGTACAGTGATTTAATAACTTCGAAGTTGAAGCTGTAAATAAAACCCACTGTCTGTGGTATAACACAGTACCATGGGTGTTCTCTGGGGGGAGGAGCTGAAACTGAAAATAATGTCCTTCTGCAGCACCAGAGCTTCACTTTTTAAAAGCATTATGACATAATTGATGTATTTTTACAGTGTATTCCTTGGTATCTTATTACATAATATTGGATGATTTGCTCACTACACAGCAGGAGTTTGTTTACCTGAATGGTCACAACTTGTATTAATTTTAAATGCTATCATATAGCTTTTATGCTTCATGAGGGGGATTTGGTTCACTCCTTAGAAGCTGGTCACAAGTTGGACACATCACCTATCTAGATGTTAATTGTTTTTTAAGAAGAAAGACTTTTAAGCTGCCTCCTAATGAATTTAAAGTTTGGATTCAGTTCAGTTGATGCCAGGTTCTTTGATTCCTTTTCCCCCAGGATAAATCATTCTCTTTTCTTCCAGCAGCTTGAGATCCTATCCTGATTGTACTTGATTTCAGTGGGGAAGTGAGTTGATATTTTACTGTGATATGGACATAACAATCTTTTGTTCTGAGGTGCAAACTAACTTAAGTCAGAGAGCTGAAACTCTGTAAATTTTAGAACAAGCTTCAAAGTGCATCCCACTGACATTTTTCCCTGATGATCACTCTGGAGCTGGGTTTGCAATAGTCTTTCCTTACCCTCACATCAGCATGATATAGGCATATGCATCCTGTTAGGATTTTAAAATTCAATACTCTTAATTCCAGGGTCTGCAAAGGATGTGGGGCAATACAAACTGTTCCATAGAATTCCCTGCTGTATGAGGGACTTTTTCCCAGGCTCATGCTCTGTCCAGTCCCCTGTTCCCATGTCTTTTCTAGCACTGCTCTGTAGCATGATGCTGATGCTGTCTCTGAGAACCCCTTTCTGTGCAGCTTCAGGTAACCCCACAAATCCTCGAGGGATTGCAGTCCCAGTGGCTTTGCTAGTGAGGTTTTAACTACACAGCAGGCTTGGCTGAAAAGCATAAGGGTGTGAGGGCACTTTTAACTGGCAACAGGTCGTTTAGGATAGAAATGCACAGCAAAATGATTCTCTTTAATCCAGGAAATTCCACCCTTGGGACTTGCCTCTGAGACTCCGATAAGTTTTAAAGGTTTTCTTAGAAACCCAAGAACTTCCTTTTCTTTCTCTTGTGGTGCTAGAGAGGAGCGGAGCACGATTTTCTTTTCATCTGCTGAAAATCTGGAATCACTCTCAGTGTTTACGCTCTTAGTACTCCCCGTGTTGTAACCTTGTACTTCGCTTGCTTTTTGTACTGTTCAGCTCGATCCCCAAACCGGGGGATTTAACGGAGTCTGGCTGTGTCAGATCAAACCCCGTCGTTTGCCAGTTAAACTGCTGGCCTTGGCCACCAAAGCAACGGGAGCTGGTGCAGTTACACGCTTGTAAAATCCCTGTGTGAGAACAGGATCTGGGGTTTGGGACACACGGAAGAGCCAAAGCCAACAGGCCTGCAGTTGAGGGCAGGTTTCCTCGGCAGCGGGGATGTTCGGTTTGGGCTGTTTGCTGGTTTTCCGACCACAGTGGTTGTAAGTGGGTCAGTTAAAATGCCACTGGCAGGTCAATAACGGGTTTATTTTGGGAAGGGCGTGGCAGGGAAGGAGCCCAGCTCCTGGAATGTCTTCTCTCAGTGGTTAATTGTGGCTGAGGCGAAGGCAGCATCCCACTGGTGTGTGCTACAGTCAGCACTGAGAGAGGAGCAACACAGCAACGAGTGGAGACAAGAATAAGCTGTTCCTCTGGAATTCTATTGTGATCCCAATGTGTTTATGCTGTATTATATATACATATATCTATATCTGTTCATATATACATATATGTATAAAATTACACGTGGATGGTATCACCTTTTCCAAGGTTGTTTATATTTTGTTCAATATTAAATTAACTTGCTTTTTTTGGGTGTTTTTGTTCTTTTTCTAGAGGTGATTACCCTTGAATGTAAATGTATATGATTTTTAAGATGAAACCGATCCTTTTGTTTAAAAAACAGAACAAAAATGGCCTTCATCAAACAGTGCTTTTTTTGGGAACTGAAGAACTGAATGTTATGCAAGTAAACCAGGCTGGCTTTGGATTTGAGGCAGGATGTGATTATAAGTGCTGACATACAACTTTTAATAATGCATCCTTCCACTGTTTAAAATATATACATCGAAAAGCTATTAAAGTACAATGTACTGTAACTGCTCTGTTTTGCAACATAAATTATGCATTCTTGCTTTCCCACCATTTTCTTTCCTTTTTACCGTAGTTAAGCACTTTAAGACCCGGTGCTCTCTTATCCTGTGGAAGTGCTGGAGGATTTATCAGCAGAATTTTGTAGTTCTTGCAAAAGAGATGCCTTAGATGAAGTCTGATTCCAGTTGAATTCCCAGTGAAGAAGGGCAAAGCCGGTTGTGATCGAGACTGCAGAGGTAGGAAGGTGTCAGTGCTGAGGGACTGTTGTATCCATATTTTTAGGGGGAGTAATACTCCTGCACTTCCTCTGGTGAGGTGCTGGTCTGACCTTACAGTCCTGGAGATGGGAATGTCACTCAAGGAGGTTTCCAGCCTGTTTGATATTTGGGATTATACTTTGTCGCTTCCTGCATGTTAAAAAAATCTCTTGGTTCACGTGAGTTCTCAGCAGAGGTCCTTGGGGAGCACTGGCAGGGGAGGTTGGAGGAGGAAGCCATCCCTGTGGCTCCCCAGCCAGAGGCTGGAATGTCCAACAGGACACCTGCTCTGAGCAGGAGCAGGACTGAGCCTTCCTTGTGTGGTGGACATTAGTGGCACAGGTGTCTTTGAGATGAATGTTTTCATATATTTAAGGATATATGTGAAATATGGGGATCTGAGTGCTGAGATACTGAATTGTTGAGTGTTGGTGCCAGCAGTTCCCTCCCTTTTGAGGTGCTTGGGATGGGTTGTGCTTGTTTCTGGTGGAAGCACATTCTTTCACCCCATTTTAATGCAGCTTCCAGCGATGCCTCTTGAGTGTGGGATGTGCAGAGCTGTTGGGTTTCACCCCCACCCCCTTTGTTTCCCATGGTCTCTTTTTATTCAGAACAAAGTAAAATCAGTACCTGCCTACAACTGCTTATTTTTTTACAAACTCAATGGAATAATGAGCTCAAAGCAAGCACCAAGTGAAGCATTGAAAATAACAAACTTCATTAGATTAGAGTGGAAAATGCATTCCCTGCTTATTATTGGTGTTTGGGAATAGGCTATGGAAAAACTTTCTGAGCGGGCTGGTGTGGTAATGCTTTAACCCTGGAGCACCCATGCTTGAGACTGGGTGGGAATCATGGAGAGCTCCCAAACTCCCATCCCAGGGGTCCCAACCCGTGTTCCCTGCCAGGAGAAGCGGGTTGTGTTCCTGCTGTGTGTGTCTGTGTGTCAGACAGGCTGCTGGCATGTGACACCCAACTTCTGCCAAGGCAATAACCGAGTCTCAGTAACTGAAGCATCAGCCAGATGAGGACACTGCCTTGAGCTGCCTGTTTGAGTACCAGGGCCCTGCAGAGCCTTCCCGTGTGCCCCTTCGGAGGGCGAAGAGAGATCTCCCTGTTTTCACTTGGCTGTTGTGCACAGTAGAAGTTCAGGTGTTTAATTTGAGAACATGAAGTGCCTGCTGTTTGCATTAACAAAATTGCATGTCTCACTCCAGTGGGTTTATTGGGCTCCCTCCCTCCCACCCTCCCGAGCTCCATGGCTTTTAATCATGTAAAGTGGAGACATTAGTTTTGCTGCGTTTTATTACGAAACCTTTGTTGCAATAAAGATGCTGCTAAATAAATTGAATTAAATGTTGGGTTTTTTCCTACCCCTATTTTCAACTGTCTCTCTCCTTGATTTAGTAGAGTTTGTGTGTAATTAAATCTCCCCCATTGCTGTGGGAAAGCAGCAGCAGCGATGTGTGTTTGATGCACGTCGGGTGTTCCGCAGAAGCACCCGTTATGTTTCCTGTCCCTTGTGGTTTGGGAGATGGATACCATTAGGATACCACCAGGAGGATGAGGCATTTCCTTGGCATAACTCCGTTCCCTCTCCTGAGCGTTTCCATGTTTGCAGCCCTCGGCAGCCACCAGCCGGAGCTGTCGCACCGGGGATGGCACGTCACAGGAGGTGACCCTGGAGCAGAGGGACACAGGGACCTGTGTGTGTGGAATGGGTTCTCCAAGAGAAGAGATGTCCCTTCCTACAGTCACCTTGTGCTCGGCCTGCTCTCTGTCTCTGTGAGCAGAATGGGCTTGGCAGGCACCCCAGTTCCACGTAGTGCTGTCCCAAAAGGTCTGGCATGGCTCAGCACACTCACAACTCATGTTTTTCCTCATTCCTGATTTTTCACCCATGGGGAAGCACCCCCTGTTTCGGTGGGAGGGAAGCACTGGCGTGTGCTCATTCCTACACGAGGTTCCCAGTTTGCAATCCTTAGTGTATGCACCCATGCAGGTTTGAGACCCAAGAGAAGGAGTGAACATTTAGCCTTTCAGGGCTGAAGTTATGGTTTATTTTTTAGTGTTCGGGGTCATAGTGCTGGTCTGGGAGGGGTAAAGGGAAGATCTTTCCTGGGAGAACTTACAGCCTGGCACGATTAACCCTCTCTTAACTTTATGGGATTAGTAACAAAACTGCAAACGGTAGCTGGGATTAAAGGGCTGCATTTTCCCCCCCAGCATCAAGTCTTTTCTCAGGATGATCATCTTCTGGGCTGCTCCTGCCAACAGACCTGTGGACAACCAGTGCTGGTTCACCTGAGCTCCTCGGCACAGGCACGAGCCAGCGTGCCTTGGCCCCGCCGGGCTGCACGTCTCCCCGGGAATTCCCAGTGCCAGGATTTCCTCTCTGGAAAGCAAACAGCAAAGGACTGCACCAAGGTGAAAACCAACAGCAAGGAAATGACGACCCAACAGCAGCAAGGTAAGAACCTGTGGGAGGAAGGAGCAGGGCTGGGGCTGCATCCTGCTCCCTCAGCACCTGGTGCTGTGCTGTTTGCATCCTGCACTGGGCTTTCATGCCGGAAAAAAAGCCCTCCTGCTTTTCCAGCAAGGATAGTTTGGACAGTACGCTTTCACTGTTGCTCTCCCTCTTTTCCTTTTCTCCTTGAGATTTCATTGGAAATAGATGAGTAAATACCGTGTACGTTCGTGTGGGAGCAGCGGTGGCTTGTGGTTTTATGATTTTCCCCCCAGCTGTGATTCATTGCTTTTTACATTTTTTAATCTATTCCCCGCACCCCCTCCTGCTCTCCCTGTCTCTGTGCAGCCCAGCAGCTGTCGTTATCAGTGAAATGACTTGACATTATTTTGCTGTACTTTGTTTCTATTCATTGATTTGTTGAATGAAAACTATTTATCTGGCACTGACATGCGAGATTGGAGCCTTTCAGGGAGAGGCAACTCTGCAGTATAATTTTGCTCCGAAATGAGCAGAGCGAGAGCTCCACGTTAAACCAGCCCAGCTGAAATCCCTGGCCCCGTGGTGGTAGAGGAGAAGCAGCAGCTCCACAACCTATGGGGGTGGTTTATTGGAAAAGCATCTTTCCTTTTCCTGCCTGCCCCTGGGCAGCCCTGCTGGGCAGGTTGGGGGTTGCTCTGGGCTGGGCAGGTGTAGGTGGGGAGGCAGGGGCTGGGCAGCAGGTATGTGGTGTCTGACTTTGGGGTCCCCAACGTCAGAAGGATGTGGAGCTGCTGGAGCGGGTCCAGAGGAAGCCATGGAGATGCTTCAAGGGCTGGAGCCCCTCTGCTCTGGGGACAGGCTGGGAGAGCTGGGGGGGTTCACCCAGAGAAGAGAAGGCTCCAGGGAGAGCTGAGAGCCCCTTGCAGGGCCTAAAGGGGCTCCTGGAGAGCTGGAGAGGGACTGGGGACAAGGGATGGAGGGACAAGACACAGGGAATGGCTTCCCACTGCCAGAGGGCAGGGTTAGATGGGATACTGGGAAGTAATTCCTCCATGTGAGGGTGGTGAGGCCCTGGCACAGGTTTCCGAGGGAAGCTGTGGCTGCCTCATTCCTGGAAGTGTCCAAGGCCAGGTTGGACGGGGCTTGGAGCAACCTGGGATAGGGGAGGGTGTCCCTGCCCGTGACAGGGTATTGGGACCGAATGATCTTTATGGTTCCTTCCAACCCAGTCTCTGATTCAGTGATTCCATGATTCTCTCTGGGTGCAGGTGAGTCATTCCCCTGACATGATGAACACAGTAGTGCTGGAGCAGTCTGGCCCTGCTTCTTTGCCTCCCATCTTCTCCATCCCCTTTGAGGAGGAGCTCATCCCCTCCTCAGTATCAGGCATCCAGCAAAATTTACCCTCTGGATCCCTCCTGGGATTCAGGGAGCCTGGAGAGAGGGTTGCACCTCTCCAAAAACAGGGGCCAGTGGCTGCTGTGATTTTAGCTTAAAAAAAACCCCCAGACCTGGGCACTGCCACCTCAAATGCCAGAAGCTGGTTCCCTGCCAGCACTGCTCAGAAAAATCCCACCTCCTTGGCGCCATCAATACCATCCGCACAGCTTGAAGGACACGTTTTGCCTGGGGAATACGCTCTTGTTTGAGGGATTCAGGATCCCTTTTTCCCACAGAGCCCTGGCTCCTTTCTTCCCGGCACAATCAGCCCTCTCGCTGCTTTTCTTGCCTTTTCTTCCACCGCTTTCCCACATTCTGTTCACACCTTCATGAATATTCAGAGGCCATTGGCCATATGAAGCTATTGAGAGCTCTTGTTAACACTCCTCCTAATGACATGCACCTTCAATAGAAAACAAAAACACAGATAAGAGCTTGTTAGCGCAGACCCTTGTTCCCCACCTAACAAGGTTTCCATTGACTCGGACACTTGTGGTGACACATTGCTTGCTCTCACTGTTGCCTCTTTTGATTTGCGACTGGCTTTTACCGAGGGGTGGGGTTTTTTCTTCTATTTTTTTCCTTCCCTTTCTTCCCTCCCCCTTTTTATTTATTTTTTTTTTTTATTGTGCAGTTTTAAGCTAATTAAGAAGGAGGTCAGGTCTCCCCGAACAAAGGGGCGCAGCGGTGCAATGCTCCCCGGGAGCGGCGTGCGGCGCGGCCCCGGGCCGCCCGTGGGCTCTGGGAAAGCTGAGCCGCGAGTGGCACAGGAAGAGCCGCAGTTGGGTCAAGAGGTGATTAAAGCTCGGCGAGAGGCTCTGAAAAGGGGCTCGGACCACCCGCCGCGGTTCCCAAGGGCTCCCCGCGTCCCAGCCCGGCTGGACATCCGCGGCGGCCGAAGCACCGTGGGGTGACTCTTCCAAACTCGGCTTCTGCGAGGTGCTCCCAGTGATGCTGCCCTCGATTTGTGACTGTACACAGAGAGCAGAGCCGCGCAGCCACATCCCCAGCGGCACCGTCTGCCGACGGGCTTTTCCCTGGGACGGGAGTCCCGTCCGGCTCCGGCACCTCTTCTTTTTCCCTCCTCCGGTTGTGCTTTACCTCCCTGCCGCCGTCACGGCTCTGCTTTCATTAGCCGGGCCCACCCGTTCGATACCGAGAGATTCCTGGCTTCTTGTTGTTGTTGGGGGTTTTTTTCGGCCACACCTCATTATTCCTGCTATTATTAGGCTCTCGCGGCGTTGTTTGTCATCTTGTCAAGGCCCCGGAGTTTCTATGGATACTGGTCCCCTAAGTGGCCATGCTATCAATTAAGACAGCTCCGTGTCTGAACCCTTCCCGGGGACTTTGCGAAGATCCAGAGATAATTTCCCTGCAGTGCTCTGCTCCTGACCGAGCTGCGTTTTCCGTAACGACCGCTGGGTCAGGGCTCAGAGTATTTGGGTTTTCCAAGCCAGGATCCACCTGCTTGGCCAATAGAATCAGCATGGGGGTGATGGGATGAATAATAAACCACCAGATAATATATATGTATGTTTATGGCAGGCTGTAATAAATAAGCAATAATGAGATAACCATCACAGTGATGGAAGTAGGAGACCAGTGAAAATAACTGCCATGGAATAACAGGATATATGCTTTATTTTGCTTTTCTGGGGCTCTCTGGGAGGAGGAAAAATCCTCCTTTTTCCTTCTTCATGCTCACCTTGAGGACAAACAACTGTGCAAAGCTGAGAGGATGGCGGGTGTTCCTTCTGAACATGAGACTGCTGAAAGTTTCCAAGTAGAGCAATGGAAACTTGTTTTCCTTATGGAAAGCCCATTATTTCCAGCGGGAAAAGCAGGCGGAGGAAAATCGTGCTGGGTTGGTCAGGACTGGGAACAGGCTGAGCACAAGGAGCAGCACAGCAGTTTCTCTCACCGTTCCTTGCACACCCCATGTGTTCCCACGAACAAACTGGCGTCACTTACTGACATTGGTTTGCAGGTATTTTGTCTCTGTGCCTGTAGCAGCTCATTTCTGCCCTCCCTGTGCAGGTGAGCAGGACAGAGGCACGTTGCTGGAGCTCCCCAGCTCCCAGACAGCCACTTCATTTTCCTGTTCCCATCTTCAACCATAAAATGTAGATATTTAATGATTTCTTAGAACTATCGGGAGGTTTGCAGCCTTTCAGCCAGAGAGAGACTGTTTGCATTTACTCTCTGGTGAGAATTAGTATCTGGGGGCAGGAGGCAGCAGGGGGAAAAGGCTTTGATTTGGACTTGAGTTTTGGCTGGTGATTACGATTCTTTATATGCTCTAAACCAGTTTATCTCTCCCTAGGTGGACGTGTGCTGCCAGCAGGGCGATAATATCCATCGAGGGCCACCCAGAGGTCCAAGGAATAAACTCATCTGTTATTAGCTAATACAGGGAAGTGATTCGATATGGGTCTCAGAAGCTGCAGTAGATAAATAGGATGATAAATGTTGGCATTAGCAGACGTGACTGACTCCTCTGTCTCTGTGATTTGGTAGTGCCCAGTAATTAAATAGTTGGAGTCTAATGTATTTTAAACTCGAGCCGCAGCCTGTAAATCACGGAGATTATGCTCTTCCCTGCTGTGCGCTCTCCGGGTCGGAGGAATTCCCACTCCTGTGCCACAGCTGTCCACGGCTCCGGATGGGTATTGCATCAGTCAGGACCGGGAAAGGCAGCACTGCTGGGCCTGGGCTGTAAACCCATTCCCAGAGCCTTTCCATCCCAGCAGGGTGTCGTCTCCAGCCCCGGAAGGATCCCAGCCCGTGTCCTTTCCATCTTGGGTTGTCTCATCAGTTCTGCCTGGAGCAGCTTCATGTCCACAGGCACCTGAGGTCACTGCAGATCCTAAAATACAGGGGGCAAAGCATCCGGGGGGGTGATTTCCTCCCAAACCCTGTGCTGTGTGGCTGTGGGAGCATCGTTCCCTTGGGCTGGTTTTGCTTTCAGTCATTTTCTGGATCGTTGTTTTCAGTGATCCCAGTTTCATCATTGTACTTGCACCAAGGTTTAGGGGTTTTTTTGCAGCCAGACCTTGTGCTAAATTAAAATGTTTTGTCTCTTTTTTTTTTTAATAGAGGTTGTCCAAGAAGGAAACCAAACTCTTCCCAGAGCAGCTTGAAGCTGTGGTTGAACTAAAAGTGACTTTTTCTCTTTATACAGAACTATTTCTGTTTCTCACCTTTTAGTGGCCAGTGCTGCCTCTTCTGCTGGAGGTTGGTTGTATTACACAGAATTTCTCCATTAGCAGGGGACAGATTTAAACATTTCCATGCCATTCAGCCATTTTATACCTTTTAACACCACTCATGGATTAAAAAGGAATGAAAAGCTCAGGCTTTCACTGGGAAATTTCTCTGTGATAACTGCCCACACATTCAGCAGACATGGCTTTACCAGAGCCCTGCTATGATGACCTTGAAATACTGTCTGGACCCATAGCTGGGATAAAACCTGTCCCCACTCTTCCTTGATATAATTATTTTTAATAAAATCTATTTGTACCTCAAATTCTTTCCTCTTCTAAGTGTTTTATACTAAAAAATTCTGCTGTATCATAACAAGTTATGGTCTCTGAGCTCCTCCCGCTGCTCTGCACACAGCAGCCATGAGAAACCTTCCTCTGAGGGGAAGGATAAAGATGAGTTCTCCTGTTTTAGCTAAAATAGATGTTTCTTTCGTCTTTTGATTAGCAGAAGCTGATGATTTTCATTCCAAAGCCTGAAGCAACAACTAATGTTGCTTTCAGCAAGATCAGCAGCAGTTCAACGACTGGAGAGCAGGAATTATTGGAGAGGAGTTGTGTTTTGGAAAGCATAAGGTATAACCTTCCCCACTGGGCTTCGCAGGGAGTTGGATCATCTGTAAATCATCCTGTGGCTTGTTTTTTTCCATAGGCTGTTGCTGTTTTGCCTTCCAGGTTATTTTTAGCCTGTCTGTTCCAGGTACTGCTGTGACACACGACCCACACAAACCCGAGGGACTGCACCCTGGGAAGGGTCAGGTATTGGCTGCCATTGGAAGTCAAAGGACACGGGGACATTCCGGCTCTCCTGGCTCAGTGGTGGACTGTGGTAGGGTTAAGGATCATCCCCCTTCCCAGGTCCCACTGTAACTCCCTTCTTTCCATGCTGTTGTGCCTCGCTGTGCTCCATCCTTGGAACAGAGACTGCTCCTTACCTTGCACATGGGGCCCTGTGGGTGGGATGCTCTGTGGGTTGTCCACAGACAAAAGAGATGAAGTTTTCCAAGCTGTTGCTGAGGGTTTAAATGAAGGAACAAGTGAGCTTGTGACTGTTGGACCAGAGAGGCTGTTTGGTTCTGAGCATGGAGACGTGGAAAAAAGATACTGGGAAGTGCTGGTGTAGAGCTGGCAGAGCTGCCCAACAGCAGCTGGATGCTTTTCCCATGATGAAACATCTCTGGAAGAAATTAATTCCCAGCCCTGGATGACCTAAAGTTCTAAGAGTTGAAGAAGAATGAAAATGCCCCAATCCCTGAAGCTGGAAATTTAGGTTTCCTCTAGTCTGGTCCCCTCCCAACCAGAGCCCCACCTCCAGCAGCAAACAGTTCCTCTGGCTGCTAAATGCTGAGAAGTTACTCAAAGCAGAGTGCTGTGTGGAAAGCAGTAGGAGCCACCTGATCTGATTCCAAAGGGATTGGGATGTTTGTAGCCAAGTGAGGTGATAAATGGAAAATGCAGCTGGATGTAGATGAACACAAAATGATAAATGGTGGGCAGTGAATGGAAAGAGGGTGGAAAACAACGGGGGCACAGCAAAGGTGGAACAGCCAGAGGGGAGGCAGGGGTTGCAAAAAATCTTTGGAGTGGTGCAAATAACACTGTATGAATGGAATAAAGTACTCCCAGACCCTGCTGTACATCAGTGTAGGGCTGGGAGGGTTGCAGAGGTTTCCCACGTATACAGCCAGCCCAGGGCTTTGCAGCAGGGACAGGGAATGTGGCCATGTCCAAGGAATTGCTCCTTACGGCACCTTTGCTCTGGCACCTCTTTTAAAATAGGAATGATGGGTCATTACTGCAAATGTGCCGAGTTAATTCATTGGATCTGTGTGTGTGGAGTGGCAAACAGGAAAGCAAAGGGGTCCAGGTTTGCCTGCAGCCACCTTTTATGGTCCAAGCAGCCGATTTTCTGTGTAACTATAATAAATCATGGCCATAGACACCCAGGATGGTGTTGTCTTTATGTAATTATTCTATAAATCGCCCCATTTTCTCCCCTAGAAAGCCCTCCCAGTCTATTCCCTTTTATTTGCTGGAGTAGGTTGGTATCCTGAACACAATACAACAAATGCGTTTGAAGAACTTACTTTGTAAGCAAAGGGAGAGGAGAGGGAGCCTGCTGCTGTTTCCATCATGGCTGTTTGCTCTGAGGGGGATTTGCAAAGCAAGGGAAACAACCTTACAGCTCAGGAAATCGAGCGTGAACTCCAGGCTGAAGGGAAAGCATCTCCCTGAAAAGCCAGTCAACACAGAGCCGAGCTGCCAAGGGCAGGATGGGTGAGGGCAGTGGGAGAGGGGCTCTCCTCCTCCTCCTCCTCCTCCTCCTCCTCCTCCTTCGCTCCGCTCTTCATTTCATGGGGCTGTGGGTTGGAGGTGCCTCCTGCGCTCCCTGTGTTTAGCTCCCACCCTGAATTTTGAAATCCCTCACCATGGTGACAAAGGGAAGCTTTTGCATCTCTGAATTGTCCCTGTGCAGGTGACATTTCAGGACCCTTTGGCTTTCTAGCTGCTGCAGACGGTGCCATCGCTGAGCCCGGCAAAGTCACCTCTCTGAGCGGCATCTTCCAAACCATCTCGGCTCCTTCCTGCCCAGATTTGCTTTTAATTCTCTTCTTATTCCTTTCCCATTCCCATCCCCTGGCTAACTGTAGTTCCAGGCTGCTCAGCTGGAAGCACACAGACCAGGGCAGGTTCTGCCTGCAAGGAGCCAGATAAACTATTCTCCTGTTGGCACTCACAGCTTTAAAACCCCAACAATTTGTGTACAGCATCACTTCAGGGACCTCTTGGCTTGGCTGGTATTTTGATAACTGAGCTTGTGCTGTTTCTCCCTTCCCCTGCCCTGCAGAAGATACTTTTTAAAAAAATACAGCAAGTGGGAAGGAAAAAAAACAAGACAAGACCTTTTCCCAACAAGGATATAAAACTTCCATCAAACCGGCTGTGTCACTAGAGACCCAGAGCTAATAAGTTGATCTTACAGATGTATAATAAACTCATTTATTACGTTTTTATTTTAAGAGTTGGTGGTATTAATTAGATTGATATGGCCCATAAATCACTTGATTTGGCTGAGCCCTCAGACACTTGTAATTTAAATTAATACAAGTGCATCTTAATTAATCTGATTAAATCCTGGGACAAGCAAGGCACTGTTTGCAGCATCCAGGAGTATATCCCGGGCAAAAGGAGTGTTTTAAGGTAAAGCAGCTTCTTCATCAGAGGGCCAGGTTGGCTCACCTGGTGAATCGAGGTACATGAGTGGAGCTGCAGAAGATGCAACACAAAAAACAGCCACTCTGGCTCTGCCCTGATACCTGCCAAAGCTCAACACAGCCTCAGGGCCAGGAAGGGCTGAACTTCATGAACTCACGGCAAACACTCCGGTTTTGGGGAGTCCTGATCATCTTTCATCCTTTGGCACCAATAAGTGAATTCTCAGAAGGTGAGTTTAAAGCACTGGTGAGTGTAAATCACGACCATATCTCCTTTGTGGTCACTAGCTTGATTTTTTTTTTTCTCCCTTCAGTGCTGCTGAGAGGAGATGACATTTCTTTCCAGGAGGGAATAATCCATTAATTCTTCCTTGCCCAGAGGATTGGGTCCCTGCCGGGGAGCTGCCATGTTCCCCAGGCCATGAGCAGACCTGGACAGGGGACAGAGCGGGCTAAGGTGGAGGTGAGTTGGTGTGTCCCATCCAAGACATGCCTGCTGTGCTGTTTCCTTCCCATCCCCAGTATTTCCCCCTGGGGATGTTTCTGGGTACTGGATGGTGGTAGTGTGGATTTTATAGTGGATGGAATGCACCTTTCTGTGGGATACACATTGCAGGGTGCTCTTATGGGGGTGTGCCCATCTGCTTCCCAGCCTCGAGGGTTCCTAAGCCTTTCCAGGTGGATAGCACCAGCTACACTACTGGTGTTCCCATCTAGTTTTTTCCATACTGCTCTGGGCTGACACCTCCCAAAATTGATGTTCCCAGCTGCCATGTAGCCTTCTCCCTATGTTTTTGCTAATTTGCCTTAATCCTGAGTTTAAGTGAGCTCCTCTATGGATAAGAGTGGAAACGCCCTAGGTTTCTCTGTTGCCCACAAGCTGTCCATGTGGGATGGTGGTACAGGTCTGGTGTTTACATCAGCTCCCCAGAATCCAGATGAAAACCCTTTCCAAGGATACCGTGGTATGTTCAGCAGTGAAGCACCAGCCCAGGGCTTGTGCAGCCGCAGGTTGTTTCCATTTGAGTAGGGACGCCATAAAATATGTTTTCTTTAAAAGCAGGAGATAATGCTATTACAGCACTTGGATTAATCTAATATTCTCCTTCATCTTCAAAAGAGAATTGCCTAAATTGCCAGAGAGAGGCACATTTTATGAGCCCTTCTTAAGGGCTATCAATCAAACCTTCCAAGAAAAGGCACTGATGCCCTTTTGCTGGCACGAGGGGAATCGGATTCCCCACAGCTTTGCTTCCAGACCGCTGCAGCCGTCCAGTGTAGTCGCTGCCCCACAAATGGTCTGGCCATCATTTTCTGCTACTGGTCCAGAGGAAAAAACCCACATGGAGGAAACCTGTAAGAAGAGAGGGAAAACAGCCCAATTAAAGGCAATGATCTCTTAGCTCTCTGCCCTCTCTCCCGCCCGGATGAGGCAGATGTAAAACAATAGCTTTATTTGTGCAAGTTTTAATTGGGTAGTTCAAAGCAAGCAGCGGAGGCTCTTTTGATCTCTTGGGGTGTTTGAATGCCACGTTGCAACGGTGCCTGCTGGCCACGGCAGTGACCTCTGGTGTTAATTAGTGTTTATCTGAAATCGAATTAGCCCACAACTGGGAGAAAGCAGAGCGAAAAACCAGGGGATAAGCAGAGGTTTGTGCGGTTCTCAGTTAGAGGTAAAACCAGGTCTGCCGGAGCTGACATTACAATAACTCTGAGAACATTAGGTTTTTGGTTTGTTTTGCTAACTCTCTTGGTCAGATGGTCCCATTTCTCTTCCTAATACCCCGTGCTGCCTTCATCTTTGCTGAGTCTGCTGGTCCGCGCCGCTCATTGGAACTTAAACCATAAACCAACACGGAACAATGATGCATTATTTATAGCAGACCGAAGGCTGCGGGGTTGACAATAGTGCAAAGCTTCTCTTTCTTGTGGTCAGTAATCCATAAATAAATACATCATCTATTTAGGTTTGCAGAGCTGTCTGATGGATGGGAATAGCCTGCATTATACAACGAGGGCACCGAGGACGCTGTGAAAGCCACCACCTGCTTTTGGGGCAAACTGGGTGTCTCTGAGTACAGCAGTAAAACTGATGGAGGCAGGGGTGCAAGAGCTGCCCAGTGGCCTTCCTGGTGCTCATCTCTGGGGCTCCCTGGAAGTAAAGGGCAAGGGGGTTCAGAAATGCATAAAAACATCGGGTTCTCTGCATGAAATATTAGCAAAGACAGGATTTTATAGCTAAAACTACCTCAAGAGACAGCTATACCGTGCCAGTTTCTGAGTGGAGAATAGCCAGGGTTGTGGAAGTCAAACATCTGTCCACCACGAACATCTGCAGGCCTTCAGTGTGTTGGACTGGATGAAGTCCCATCCTCAGATCAGATCCAGATCCCAAAGTTTCTGAAGTGCAGGAATGGTTTTATTCCAACCTTACTTTTCCCTCCTAAGCCTGTTTCAAGTGGACACCAAGCTGGACTTTGCTGCTTTGCACCCACAGTGAGCTGGCTGGGGTGGACCAAGGCCCCCCAAAAATATCCTGGTGGCACTGACTCTGTGTCCTTGGGTGTACAGCTCTATATTTTCTGGGATTAGCCACAAGAGGGTGGCATGAGGATGTGTACCAGGCAGCCTCCCTGCTTTGCTGCATGGCATTTTATAGCCAGCTCTGTAGATTCAATAAAACTTGGGAACAGATCCTTATTTTTGGCACATGAACACATTTCCCACTACAAAGGAGCCTGATGGGTGTTTCTGACGGCAGCACTGGCTGTTCCTTGATGTTACATGTGCTCTTTATACCTAAAACCAGCCTTAGTTAGTAGGTACCATAGCAGCACATAAAATTTAGACTATTTAGGAATCCAAACTTTTATTGGTCCTTGGTAACTGCTCTAGGGAGAAGTCCACAGATGTTGTTTATGAGCAAATATTATTTTTCATAGTCCTGCATGTTTACAAGACAGTGATGTTCCACACAACTGCTCTGTAACACGTTGGGATGGTTCTTGTAGGGTTTTATTTGGTTGTAGCTGACTGTGAACAAGCCCATTAACAAATATGCACAAAAAAGACTCAGTGACAGGAAGGGAGACAGATCATCTTGTAGCAGATTCATTTCATTTGAAATCTGCTCAGCCTGGATTGCCTTGACATGGTTTTTTTTTTTAATCAGATTGTCAGTAACCCAACCCAGGTCACTCATCTTGAATAATCATAGAATCAAAGAATGCTATGGGTTGGAAGGGACCTTAAAGATCATCTTGTTCCTATCCCCTTGCCATGGCAGGGACACCTTACACTAGCCCAGGTTGCTCCAAGCCCTGTCCAACCTGGCCTTGGACACTTGCAGAGATGGGGCAGCCACGGCTTCTCTGGGCAACCTGTGCCAGGGACTCCCCACCCTTATAGGGAAGGATTTTTTCTTAATATCCCATCTAAACCTACCCTCAGTTTGAAGCCATTTCTCCTTGTTCTTGCTCTCTGTGCTCTTGTAAAAAGTCCCTCTCCACCTTTCTTGTAGGTTCCCTTCAGCATCAGTCATTGTGTCTCTGTGTGAGGCACATTCACATTTGATTTTCCAAAGTGTTATTGGGATGACAAGTCCCAGGAAGAACAAGGAACAGGGCACTGGGACATCCAGGTAACAACGCAAATCAAGGAGAAAAAAAACCCGCTCCCAGTCTGATGTGCAAAGCTTTGTAAATGCTGGAACTTTTTTACCTTACTTTACCACGATAGTTTTCCATGTGCAGGCAGAGGGGTGATGCTGGTGCTCAGAATCCACCCTCTGGCACTCTCTACTTCAGAACTCCCCCATCCTGGATCCTTCTGCAGGGTTTGAGTCTCTGCTCCCCTGTGGCTCTGGCTGTAGGACCAGGGCCCTTGAATGCAGAAATCCCTTTTGCCATGAACATATTTTAAATACAAGCTTCCGAATCTCATTACGTACTGCCTTTTCCTCTTCCATTCGTTTTCCTCCTAACAATGCACCTGCCAATATCTGCCCCTGAGCTCCATTTTAAGCAGCGTTTTCCATAGTTAATGTCACACTCTTGCTCCCAATCTATCTTTGGCAACTGCTGACTGCCTGCAGCAGGACCAGAGGAAGAGGGAAAGCCCTCCCTGGGTATAACAATAACACAACACCCATTCCTGGAAGAATGATGAGATAGGCTGTGTCATAAATATTTATAAGAGCTAGCGTAATGAAATGGATGTGTGGGATGCTGAGTCTCCCTTAGGGTTTGGTCATCACATGTTTTTTCCCTCTTTTCTTTCTTCCCTGTGATACAGAATTGTCCTGATGTCCCCGGGTTGTCGAGCAAATTGCTCATTGTGTTGCTCACTTACACAATGCATGTTATTATGTGCAACCAGCTGCTCCTGTTTGGCATTGCTGGCGCATACGGAACAGGAGGCTACCGCCACTTTCCTTGTCTGGAAGTCAACGTTCCCTCCAGCCCCAAAGTTGCTGCCAGACCAGAAGAAGTCTGGGAACAAAGCAAGTCCTGGTGGTAGAGTTCCCCAAGAGACTCCCTTTCTGGGAACACTGAGGTTGCAGTTTTGCAATGAGTTTGAGCTGATCCAGCTTTGTGCTGCCGTTGAAAGCTTCCTCCTGTCTCTGCCTGCATATTCCCGTGGCTTTCCTTGTGCTGGCACTAACTCCTGGGTGATTGCACGGGGAGCTGGAGCAGGGGACTGATTTTGTCGTTATTGTTGTTGCCAATTAAGTTTTCAGCACCATCCTTTCCTCCGTCCAGCTCCAGGCTCATTCAAGCACTAATGCTGTCACAAAGGAAAGAGCAGCCAACTCTTCTGGTAATTAGAGCAGCTTAAATCAGTCATAAAATGTCAACCTCAGCGCTGCAGCCCTGTCTGGAGTCAGGGATGGTCAGAAACCAGAGCAAGGCTGTGTTTGAGACTGGGAAGTTTAATCCTTCTTGGGAGAGAAAGTACCTAAGCTGTGAATCTTCTTGCTCCTCACTGCTTTCTCTCTGAAACACCTTTCCCTCTGTTGTTCCTTTTTTGGGGGGAGGGGGTGTCTTTTTTTTTTTTGCAAGCCGTGTTTTTTACCTGCATTTGTTTAGTATCTTCCACAACTAGATCCACGTATTCTGAATCCTACATGGAAGTGGACATGGGCTGCTTAGTGTGGGTTTGGATTTAGAGCCTGGAGAAATTCTGGTTGAGATCCCTCTGTAACACATGTTGCAGGGCTCCGAGGCCTCTTGCACTACACCACCCTTTTGAAAGCATGGATACCCCCTTGGCTACAGGCTGGCTGAATGGGAAAACCCTAAAAATGAGGCTTTTGGCCCTTGAAATGGGACTTTACGCCCTAAAAACCTGTCTTTGGATGTTCAAAATGCCTGCTGAGCTAAACAAATTTATAGCAGCTTTTGCTGGATTTCTCTAGTTAGCTGTTATTCCTGGAATCTCCAACAAACAGAGATATTTGCTATACACTCTCCATACACCTGACTCATCAAAATTTTTTTGGAGCACAGAAATAATGTCTCTTGAAGGGGGAACAAAAGGCTGAACTACAAACACCTGCCACTTACTGCCGCTGCTCTGCCCATCACACTTTCTTCTCTCAGAGTATCAGAGGTTTGCAGCTATTGAAAGGCAGAAAGGGAAGGAACGGGAACGCTGGGGAGTCTGCAGCACATAAACGGGGGCTTTTGCTGCTCTAAGTATTGGGGCAGAAATGCCATTATCCAGGGAAGGAATGTCCTTTCTGTTGGCAGGGCTGCTGTCACTTTGTTCTTTACAGACTGACAGCCAGGGAGTTATCCGCTCCTTCCCAAATCTACAAAGTGACTCCTTCTCCAGGCTCTCCCTCCTCTGTGAGTGCCACGGGAGGTGATTTCACCTCTGTGGGCAGGCTTGGTGTCACTCCTGCGGAGCACAGGTGTTGTCAGTGTGAAGGAGCCGGTGCTCCGGGTGACGTTACTGCTGCTTTTTCAGCTCAGGGGCTCTTTGCCAAGTCGTCTTCTTTTTCTTTTCCCCGGGGATAGATATTCAAGGAATATACGTGGCAAGCTTGGGTTTGTCAAAATGCTGGTTTTATTGCTGTTTCCACAGACATGTGGGAAGACAGAGAGGTGCCACGGAGGAATCAAGTAACACTAATATCAAAGAGCCAAGACAGGAGTTAGACCTCGGTCTTTCGAAGCTGGTGGCTGCTTCTAATCCTGACCTGTTGACACGGAGTTGGATCAATGCCTGAACACAGGCAGGTGCCCTTAGCCAAAGTGCGCAGTATCTTGCAGACCATTAGCAATTTTCATTATTTATATAACATCAGACTTGCCTGACTGCAAGGTAAAGTCTTCCTTGCTTAAAGGGAGGGAGAAATGTCTGGCATTTGAGGAAAATAGGGCAGAGCTGTGTCTGAAAGAAACCCCTGGCAGACACAAGGAGATATTCCTCTACAGCCTACTTAAAGCAATTTGACAGCAGCCTTAAAACCACCTCACACCGAAAGGAGTAAGTGGGAAAGGCCCAGAGAGAAAGGAGGGTTTGTGGATGTTGTTGAGCTTTACCTCCACGCTGCAGTAGGGCAGAAGGGAGTGTGGATATTACTATCCCCTTTTCTTTCTGTGGGGAGGTGAGCATATGGATGGTGCAGGAATGGGGTCGGTGGATTTACTGTGTCCTTATTCCCCTCTTTCCCAGCGAGGCGTGCTGTGAGTGGCCACCTGATGCTGGGCAAAGCCTCCCTGTACATCTGTCCAGAACAGGGGGCTGCTGCCTCCCAGGGCTTGTCTGTGCTGACAGTGCCAAGTCCCAACTTACAGTTGCATCACTCACATTCATAGGAAACCTGCTTCCCTCCACGCAGCCTTTCTGGTTTCATTTAAATTTTTATAGCTCATTATACAAGCTATTAAATAGGAGGGTCTGGATTAAAAAGGTTTCTTTTTTTCATATTCCGCATAGCTGGAGCCCTCTCCGCATTCCACCCCGCTGTGGTAAAACATCCTGGTGCGCGGGGCAGCTTCATCCCCCTTCGGAGGCCAAAGCAGACCCGCTCCAAATGCGGCTGCCCTGGTGTTTGGTGCCACGTGCCGAAAGAAGGGCTTGGTGTCACTTTCCCTCCAGACCCAATCGGCACCTGTGGCTTTACGGCTGTGTGGAGTTCGTGTCTGGGACCCAGCCAAGCCAAGCCCCCAGGCAGCAACTTCGGGCTCCATCTCTCATCTCCCCGCCTCGTGGAGATGAGCTGGGCTGGTGGAGGAGTCCTGCCTCTCTCCGCAGTGGTGGGGTGCGGACGTGCCACACCGTGTATTTTATTCGCTTTATTTTTACAGACAGCTGAGCAGCACAGGCTAGGCTTTGAGCCCAGTGAACGACACACACCTGCAGGAGCTGTGCCTCGAGACTGAGCCCCAGCAAAGCGGTTCTGGTGTCCGATCCCCTCCCCTGCCCGGTGGTCAGCGCGGGGAGCCGCGGCAGCCCCGACGGGCAGCGGGGCCGCTGAGGCGGCACCGTGAGGGGAGCGCGGTGGCCGCGGGCGGCGCGGTGCCCTCCGCGCTCACCTGTGGCCAAACCGGAGAAAAACCTAAAGTCTGAGGAAAATATTAATTTAAAATCCCACATCAAATGTTATTAAATGCTTGTGGCTTGAGGAGCCGCCGGCGGAGCCCCGCAGCTGCCGTGCCCCCCTCCTTGAGGGAGCGGGACGGGCTGAGGTGTCCCGGGGCAGCACCGTGAGGGGAGCGCAGCGGCTGCGTGCGGCGCGGTGCCCTACACACTCACGCGTGGCAATACCGGGAAAAAAAAACCCTAAAGAGATGTGTGTGTGTGTAAAATTAATTAAAAAACCCACACAAAATATTATAAATGTTTGCGGCTTGCGGAGCTGCCGGCGGGCGGAGGAGCCCCGCACCTGCCGTCCACCCGCACGCCCCCCCGCCTCAGCGA